>CABHPR010153467.1:38943-53793 GCA_902168415.1 Peromyscus melanophrys | reverse complement strand
TTTTATGACTAAATATTTTATTGTATGCATGTAATGCAGATATACATTCTCCAGTTGATAAGCATTTGAGTTAATGCCAGTTTTTTGTTTCTCTGTTTTTTTTTTTTAGCTATTATGTATTCTCTTGCTGTGAATATGAGCAATGTGCATAAAGTTTGGTTTATACATCTATTCCCAGTTCTCTTTTGCATAAACCTATGGGTGGGATTGTTGCTTAACATTTGACTTATCTCTTAACTGTTCTCCTCTGAGGCTGTACCATTTTACATTGCCACCAGTGATGATGAAGGTTTCAGTTTTCCCCACACTTCCTGCTTGCTATTTTTCTGCTTTTAAAATGATCATCTCTGTAGGATACTAAATGGTGTCTCACTGTGGCTCAAGTTGTGGTTCCTTGGTGAACAATGATGGTGAGCATCATCCTGTGTAGTTGTTTCCCATTTGTTGCCCTTCTTTGGAGATATGTCAACTCTCTTGCCTGTCTTTTAACTTGTTCTCTTTAAATCTTTCTGTTATTCTATTGTACATGTTCTTTATGAATATGGGATATTAGAACTTACAGGGTTTATATTGCAAATATTTTCTTCCCATTCTGGGTTTGTATAGTGATATTTTATTTGTGTTGAAATGCAATTTTATTTGTATGTTAATAAATAAAGTTGCCTGGGGATCAGAGCTAAGAGCAAGCCATTTAGCAGAAGTCTGGAGGTGGTGGCACAATGCCCTTAATCCGATCACATGGCAGGCAGAATCTCTGTGTGTTCAAGGACACAGCCAAGCAGTGACCCAAACCTTTAATCTCTGTATGAATCATAGGGATCTGGAGGTCTGTATAGACAGGCAGTGATGAGGAAGTCATGTGGTTGGGTTTACAGCCAATGAGAAGGCAGAACAGAAAGGCAATAAAAAGACGGCAGCGAGTGGTAAGATAAGGTGGTCTTAGCTCTTGGCTACTGCTCGATCTCTGGGCTTTTAACTTTTTATTTGGCTCTGTGTTTCTTACTTAATAAGACTGTTTAGAATTACATCTACAGGTTTGAGCTTTCTACTTTTCCTGTAGTATTATTTAATACATAAGGGGTATTTTCAAAAATGTTTTTAGTGTGTGTGTAGCGTAGTGTATATTTGTGTGCGTTTTGTGTGGTGCATAGGTGTGTGCATACATGTAGATGCCAGATGTTGGTGTTGGATGTCTTCCTCTATCAGTTTCAGTTTTATTTTATGAAACAGGGTCTCTCACGGAGTCTGGAGCTTGCTTTCTTGTCCCTCCTGCTCTGGGGTTACAGACACACACCACTGCACGTGGATTTCGGTGGTGCTGGGAATCTGAACTCATGCTCTCGTGCCTGTTCTGCAGGTAATTTCCCCAGCCTCTCTGCATAAGGGTTTTTAATGCTAGTGAAGTCCAACTCACTCATCTGTTGTTTTATGCTTGTACATCACTTTCAGAGAACTTTTGCCAAACCAAGGTCAGAAGCATGTACACCTATGCATATTTCTGAGAGTTTTGCGTTTCTGGCCGTTCAATTACAGATGACATTTGGGGTTGCACTGCCTGAGAAAAGCATAGAAAACGGTTTGAACAAAGCTGAGATCTCTAATTCTGTAGACTCCATAGAACTCTCAAAAGAAAGCAGGGAACCATGGTCTGCTAGCTCATGTTTCCCCTCATCCAGAGGTGTCTGATTTTGGTTAACCATAAGGTCTGGCACATCTCTCAGGTGGAGCAATAAATATGAGGGGCACTATTTTCCAAGATAGATAAAATAACAGAAATGGAGGTAAGATTAGAAATGCATGAGATTCATTGACAAGTTGCCACTGACAAGGTTTGGATAGTCAAGATGATCCCAAGTCCCCTTCGCATTCTTCATTTCTTCTGTTTCCCCAAGTCGTG
Source organism: Peromyscus melanophrys (assembly GCA_902168415.1). Lineage (NCBI taxonomy): Eukaryota > Metazoa > Chordata > Mammalia > Rodentia > Cricetidae > Peromyscus > Peromyscus melanophrys. Next base: position 51,896 of record CABHPR010153467.1, on the reverse strand, counting down.
TGTCCACAGTGAAATATCTACTTTATACCTATTCATCAAGTTAATAGTATCATTGGGGGAGACAGACAAGGCAACTTCTGGCAGGGGTTCTCTAGCCCCCTCTGGATATGGAAGACAGAACAGACTGGAAAGTCTTTAGCAATGTCTGGTCAATTACCACAGGTACTGAAAATCAGACAGTAATAGCTCCCTGGACTGATGAAATGTAAAACATGTTACTGAAATACCCACGCTTTTTTCTTTTTAACAGGAAGTATTACTATCATATTTTCACACTTACGGCTCTTTGTGGGAAAAAGAAATGTTCAAAGTAACTACTAGAAATTTCTCTGTGAGGCAGATTAAACATTACATACCTTTAATGGAAAAGCATTAAGTGCTCTTAACTCATTAGTTCTGCTAATGCTGATCTGTGCCTGTGTACGCCAGGCCCTGTGTGCATGGCCACCCAGTGTTTGAAATGCACTGCAGTCACCATCATCACAGACATTACTGATGAGTACAGGAAAGAGCAACATTAGGTAAGACAAAGAATGAACCGAGTTGGATGGAGGCTGGGGACCCAGGACGGCTTCCTGGAAGAGATGGCTGACTTGAAATCTCACTGCTCACTAGCAGTGGGTCCTGGGAGGAGAACTGTGAGGGCTGGGTGTGAACTGCTGCCAGAAGATAGAGCACATGTGAAGGCTTCCAAGTAAAAAGAGCATGATGGCCTGGGCCGGGGGGGGGGGGGGGGTAACAGCACAGTTGGTTAAAAGCTTACCACACAAGCAAGAGGACCTGAGTTCGATCCCAGCACCCACATAAAAATCTTAGCCTGTTGATGTGTGCTTTTCATCCCAGAACTAGGGAGACTGAGTCAAGAAGATCCCTGAGGCTTGCTGGCTGACCTATATAGCTGAATAGGTGAGCCCCAGGTCCTAGTAGAGAGAGAGACCCTGTCTCAAAAGAAACAAATAGCGAATGACATCTGTGGTTGACTTCTGGCCTACACACACATGTACACACACACACACACACACACACACACACACACACGCACGCACGCATGCACGCACGCACGCATGCACATATGTTCACATACACATTCAAACACACACACATATGTTCACATACACATTCAAACACACATACACATACAAACACAGTTTTGTTTTGTTTTTTTAAAGAAGAATGTGACCCTCTTTCACAACTGAAGTTGCTAAGCATTTTGCTATGTCAGAAAGGGTGCAAAAAGGCTGAGATCTGAGACCACACATGCCAAGAGATTCTTCAACTGTACTAAGGATCATAGTCCTTATTCTGAGGCTCACAAGGATACTGCTGATTTGTCCTAGGTGGAGAGAAATATGACTTGATTTTAATCATTTTGGTGGCTAAGGTAAAAATAAATATATTGCAAGGGATGAGAACAAGACACACCCAGAAAGATAACTATAGCAGTGTTGATACAAAATAGGCATGATACAGTAGCAAAATAAATTAGGATTTATCTATTTCAAAGGGTTCAGGAGTGCCCCACCCAAATTCATGTCCATCTAGAACTGGAGAATGTGATGCTATTTGAACATACAATCTTTTGCAAACAGTTAAACAAAAAATTAGCTTATATGAGGTTAAGATGTCCCTAAAGCCAATAGCCAGTATCCTTCCAAGGCCATGTCAAGACATAGAGAAGCCTCCCAAAGAGAGTTCTGTGACAACAAAACAAGTATTGGACTCACACTGTCACAAGCTAAGAAATGTTTGGATCATCCCAAGCTTACAGGGGCCAGGGCAGATTCTCACCTCCAAGTTTTCAGAAGCAGTGTGTCCATAGTGACACTCTCATTTTAGATTTCTGATGTGTGAAAAAAAGCTCATTTCTATTGTTTTCAGCCATCCAGTGTGTAGATTATTACAGCATCCCTGGGGGACAAAGATGGAAATAAGTGAGGTAAACTGAATGGATGGGTGTGAGAGAATTATCAACTGCTCTTGGCAATCTCATAGCTGTGTGGCATTGAGGAGTACATCAAATATAACCAATTCTAAGCTTCCTCACTTAAGCAACTGGGCATTTGGTGTCATCACTTATTAAGTAGAGACCACAGGGAATAGAAAAAATGTGAAGAGGAGATGCTTATTATTATTGATATTCAAAATACACTTATGGGTGGTTAAGAGCACTGGCCTATCTTCCAGAAGCTCTGGGTTTGATTTCTAGCACCTACATGGTAGCTCACAGCCATATGTAACCTGAGTCCTGGGGAATCCTATGCTTACTGGACAAGCCCTCAAAAGTGCACAGAGACATATATGCAGGCAAAACACCATATACAAGAAAATAAAAATAATTTTTTAAATATATGTGTGTTTCTTAGGACATGTGTGTCTATTCAGTGGGTAGGTAGGTAAATGGGTTTGGGCAATTGGGGCACAGAACTCTAGTTTGGGCATAAAAATGAAAGAGCACTGCACTTTGATAATTGAATCTAAGAGGTAGATGAGATAATTCTGCCCACATGATTCACAGGAGCAGAGCCATTTGAGAGTAGACCAGGGCAGAGCTTGACGCACCAGCATTTATTATCCAGGGAAAAGATTAAACGTTCCCCCTGCTGTATTATTCTATGTGGTGTTTTTTCACAACTCCACTGAGAGCACTTTTAGTGGGAATAAAAAGCTACATTGCAGTAGGTTGACAGGGCATGATAAGGACTTGAATGTGTCTTTGGATGACACATAGCTCAGCTGGAAGACTACTTACCTTGCATGCACAGAGCCCTGTGTTTGGTCCGCAGCACTACATAAACCTGCCATGGTAGTGTACACCTATAATCCCAGCACTGGGGAGGAGAAGGCAGGAGGATCAGAAGTTCAAGATTATCCTCAGCTACATAGGGAGTTCAAGGTCAGCCTGTGTGTGTGTCTATGAAAAGAAGCCAGAATGAAGTCAGGTATGGTTTATGTCATGAATAACTAGATGCTCAGTGTCTTGTAAATTGGAAAAGGAGGAGTTTTGTGTGGTGGTATTGTGTTCCCCAAATGTGGTGGTATTGTGTTCCCCAAAATACTGTGTATGCTAATAAACTTATCTGGGGTCAGAGAACAGGACAGCCACAATATTAAACATAGAGGTTAGGCAGTGGTAGCATACGCCTTTAATCCTAGCATTCCAGAGACAGAAATCCCTCTGGATCTCTGTGAGTTCAAGGCCACATTGGAAACGGCCAGGCACGGTGATACACACCTTTAATCCCAGAAAGCCACACCTTTAATCCCAGGGAGTGGTGGTAGAAAGCAGAAAGGTATATAAGGCGTGAGGACCAGAAACTAGAGGCATTTGCCCTGGAGAGGCATTTGGCCTGGAGAAGCATTTGGCCTGGAGAAGCATGTAGCTGGTTAAGCTTTCAGGCTTCTAGCAGCAGAGACCCATTCTGGATGAGGACTCAGAGGAAACAAGACCAGCCGAGGATCTGGCTAGGTGAGATAGCTGTGGCTTATTCTGTCTCTCTGACCTTCCAGTGTTCACCCCAATACCCGGCTCAGGTTTGATTTTATTAATAAGACTCTCTAAGACTCCTGCTACAGTTCTTTCCTTACAGAAGGAAGGAATATATTCTAAAATAAAAAGGGTAGTAACATTGGTGGACTTGAAGTGTTTGGTTTCTTAATGGCATTAATTTTCATGAACTGGAAATTATCATTTGCTCATGTGAGACAGGAACTGATAGGTTTTAAGATTCATGCCAGACCCTTTCAACTGCACAAGATGTTTAATAGTCATGGCAAATCATAAACCAATTGTTTTCATACTCCCATTATACAGTTAAAGACATGAAGTCACAGAAAAAAAGCACCTTGAGTCATGCTCCAGGTATCACTTCTAGTAATTTAAATCCAGGGTAACTGAGCACATAACTCATGCCTTTGACCTAGAAACTAACCCTCTGAAGTTGAATTTGTGACTAAGAACTCATGGACCCAAATCTCAGAAGCAGCATGGATTTTTCTCTTGCAAGGCTCTTCCATCCAAGGATAGGCATTGACAGTATGGCGATAGAGACTCGGGGTGTGGATACAGATGACAAGCTGTGAGTTTTGGCCTCTGTGTGAAGGGGTAAAGAGAACTGAGTATACTGGTTAGTGGAGAAGAAGACCCGTGCCTTCAGAGTCCAGATGATAAAACCAGATGTCTCTATGAATACTGAAGCACTCCAAAGGGATGGTGAGATCAGGGAACTAAAGGTCTGAGAAGGGTCAAGCCTTGACCTCACCCACTCTCCATCACTGTTAGTTTCCATTCATCCCTTGCCCTCTGCTGGTTTTAGCTTATTTAGAAGAGCTCCCAGGGAGCTTCAAGTGCCAGTGTTCCTGGAGTTAGGGCCTCTGCACCTCTGAGCACTCCTGTCCAGGGAGAAGCAAGGGTTGGCTGGCATTGTTATTCGCAGCATATGCTTCCTTTCAGATGTTTCTGTTCCTAAATTTGTCACTTGGGAGGGCTCTGAGTTAAAGAGGAGGGTTGAGAGATATCTAAGGTATTTATTTGAAATCTTATAATAATTTATTTGTTTTTCCCCTCACTCTGCTCTTATTCAAATTCCTCTGTAGCAAGAAGTTTAATGGGGGAAAATACACTTTGAAGATCCTCCTGTGACCAGCTAACACAGCAGGATTAATTTATTTCAAAGCTACCCCATTAGTTACAGCCCTAGAAGGAAAGTGTAGTGGGCTGCCTTTCCCATAATTATAAAGAAATAACTCAGCATCTTTCCTGGATTAAAGAGAAGAGATATTCCCCCCATGAAACCTCCATTTGCATGGGACTCTCAACTCTCAAGTTATGTGGGAAATCCTAGGGTAAGTCAACCTAAATGAAAGGGACTGACTATTGTCTTCTGGAATGTTGGCCGAGGTCCTCGGCTCAGCTCCATCAGCCCATCACTGAGGAGTTTTATCCAAGAATCCCTAGGGACCATGTGGGAGCTAGTGAGCCCTGGGGGTCTGGCAAGCTCCCATGGCCACAAGCAGAGCTGACAGGAACCAGCTGGCAAACAGGATGCGCAAACGCTCAGCAGACTAGAGCCTGAAGTTGGCGCAAATGAGGCTAGCATCACTCGTCACTCCCAAGTTAAGATGATAGATTAGTTGGACCTGGAATAGTGAGGTTGACAATGAGCCATGTGAGCCATGCACATCCCCGCAACCTGTGACCAATCCTGTATCGTCTCATCATGTCAAATTACTGTCCTTACACAAGAAAGTGACTTTCCAATAACTTGAAGCCCCCCATCCTTCCTTTTCTGGAACAGTGACCCAGGACACCTGGGGAATTTCCAAGATGTTCAAAATCATATCCACTGTAAAATTAGTGTCTATCTTTGAGGCAGGTTCATAAGAAACTTAAATTATTTCCTCTAGCTTTTATATTCATAGATCCTTTACAATAAACATGGACATTAATAAAAGAACTGAAAAAATGACTCCAATAATCCATATGAATTCTGAAATATATGCCTTTAGCCTCAGGAAGAGAACGACAGTAGAGGACACAAAACAAGGAAAGCCAGCGAATGTAAGAAATTCAGCAAAGCAGCTTTGGCCTGACTGATGACTACTTATGTTACACACACACACACACACACACACACACACACACACACACGCACGCGCACGCGCACGCGCACGCACATGCACATGCACATATTCAAATGTCACAAGCAGGGCTGAGACTATTGATCAACAGGAGAACACTTACCTGCCATGCATGATACCCTAGGTCCGATCCCTGGTACTGATAACAAATAAATAAATCAACCAAGTGCTACAAATAATCCCTTGTGTGACTTAAATGTTTTGAAGCACCTTAAGCAATTTCTATGGTGATTAACAACACCCTTCCAAAGGGCCTCCTGGTGTTGCTTGAACCACGTGGATTTTCTACTCTTTATAGACATTTGTATAAATCAAATCCATTCACACTTATTCCCTTTCTTCTCTGTTTGACTCATTTAACGGAGTCTAAGCCGGGTTTTCAAAATGGCCTTTTGCAGTTTTTCATCTTTTGAGATTTAAATTTGAGATTTATGTCTTTGCACTCCAGGCCTTCTCCCTTCCTAATTTATTTCTCACTTACTTCAAGCTATCAACATATCCCTGCCATCAGGCTTGATTTATATTGCCCAGGAACATAATCCAATCATGAACCTTCTTTGGGAATGCCAACATGGCACCGGAAAGAAGTTGCTTTGATGATCTTTTTCGAGAAGAAAACAAGAGGCAAAAGTGGGTGGATTTTAAATATGTAATGAAATAAACGCTGTAAGCTGGTGGTAATAGAAGAGAGAAGAAACCTGGCTCTTCTCCAAATCCAAGCTGACATAAGATTCTAAACAACCACAATCTTTCCCCACCTCCAACCCAGAGCTTATGCATACCTCCACTAATTCCAGGTACCTATTACTTTAGGCAAGGAGTCAAATCTATCTGATGCTTTTTGCTGTGCTCCCCCCAGATAACTGAGCAAATGTGACTATTGTAGGTCCAATTATCTTGCTCAGGGTCCCTGAATATACACATAGTCACTAAGAGTCAACCCTTAGCCCTTGGCAAAACGGCCTGGAGAGGGAAAGTTGCTATGCATCTGTAAGTACCCTTACTGAGAAGCTAATACATGTAGGTTCTATCCCAACGAACAGGTCTACTGAGGTCACAGGAGATACTCCAAGCTTTATTTGCAAAGACCAAGTCAACAAACAGAAAATGCACTGTGTAAATTTCTCAATCAACAAAGTCCTAATTTTACTTAGTTTAATTAATATTCAATACAGCATTTACAGCACATAAATCACTATGTTAAATAGTACTTACTATTAAAAGGGGGGAAAAAGAAAGAGAAAGAAACAAATGACCTGTATTGCCAAAGCCAACTTTTTCTAAATTTGATCAAGATGCCTTAATGGTTGTCTGTTCAATATATACACCGCTTTTCTCCTCGTTGTAATGAGATACCAGGCAACAGTAGCTTAGGTAAGGGTGGGTTTATTTGGGATAACAGTTTGAAAGATACCATCATAGGGAATAAATGATAGTAAGAACATGAGGTGGTTCAGTGCCTAGCTTTTGGAATGGAGAGATGAATACTGATGCTCAGCTCCCTTTCTCCTTATTGCTTCTGGAAACTCATCATATGGAATGATTCCACCCATACTCAGGTTGAATATCCCCTCCTTATCTGGAGACGGACTGGACACACTCAGAGGTGTGTCTCCATAGTGGTTCTAAATCTAGGAAGGTTGGCATTGAGGATGAACTACACGATATTCACTGAGCTTCAAGTGTGTGCTAGACATTGTGGTACCACTACAGGATTCAACAATGAACACATTGTCCCTACCCTCACGGAGCACTCAATGAAGAGGACCACCATAAGTTATGGTTTAGGGACTGAGTGTGTATTCCGACTTTGCCACTTACTATTCAAGTGTGTAGATGCCTCTGGTGTTCTGTTTTCCCACTTTGACTGAGAATGACAATAACACCTGTCCCATGATATCTTATTCACCACCCAGAGCTCCCGCCATCATCATCATCATCATCACCATCACCATCATCATCATCACCATCATTATCATCACCATCATCATCATCATCATCATCATCATCATCATCAGTGATTATAGTCAGATCTTCTTCTTCTCTGGTCCTAAGGTCCATGTCTGCAGTTACCCTTCTCAACCCCATTCTGCCAGAAACCTCTGTAGAAGTGGACTGATGGTGTTGGGTTACACAAAGAGTTGTACTGGGTGCTGGGTTCACCAGAAGCAGATGGTGAAATGAACTTGGAGGTGTGAGATGGTTATGAAGGGAAAGAAACAAGATGAGGCAGTGCAAGGAGCTGAGAGGCAACCAGGCCCCAAATTCTCTACCAGTCTTCAGGGTGCTCTACTGAGAATGTCTCCTGCTGGGCACAAGCGGACTGGCTTTCTGAGTTTCACACTATCATTTGCTGGAGAACCTGGAGGGCCTGACCTAGATTTCTCTATCTGCTGCTGATCAGGGTTGGCTTCCAAAATGCTGGGAATGAGTCACAGAAAATTCACTGTAGTTAGTGAGCAGAGACTACAGGAAGGATGGTAACAAAGCAAAAGCATTTAAACCAAGAGCTGTGGTGCTGTGGACTTTGCAAAGGAGGAAGATTGCTTCTCTGATATGAAAACTAAATAATAAAAATTAGTTCTCTTCAACATTTTGATTGCATTTTATTTGATGGACTGACTTGGGGGAAGCCCGTGCATGCCTCAACGCCCATGTAGAGGTCAGAGAGGGAGAAAGTTCTCTCCTTCTATCCTGTAGGACCTGGGGATAGAACTCAGGTCGTCAGGCTTGGCAGCAAGTACTTGACTGACTGAGCCATCTCAGCAGCCCACATTTAGCTTGGGAAGCTAAGAAAATGTTAAAAGATGGGTTGAACAAAAAGTAATAAACTCTTGTACAGCTGGTATTTTGTTAGTTCTCCTTTCATTGAATTTTATCTTTTTAGTTTAAATTGACAGGAGAGTGACTGAAAGTTTACATTAATGCATGTCCATGTATGACCTGTACACTGGAATGATCTGGATGGTGCTTGGTGTCAGTCTTAAACAGGTAAGTAAGAGTAAATACAGGCACTTGGAAAAAATTACTTTTAGCAATTTGACCTAGTCATTGTCTGTCTACAGGTCTGTCTTAGTTAGGGTTACTATTGCTGCGACGAAATACTTGGACCAATAGCAACTTGGGGAAGAAAGAGTTTATTTGATTTACACATCCCGAATCACACTCATTAAGGGAAGTCAAGGCAGAAACTCAAACCAGGATGGAAGGTGGAGCCAGGAGCTGATGCAGAGGTCATGGAGGGGCACTGCTTACTGGCTTCCTCTCCATGGTTTGCTCATCCTGCTTTCTTATAGAACCCAGGACCAACATCCCAGGGACATCACCATTCACAACAGGCTGGACCTTTCCCCATCAGCCACTAATTAAGAAAATTACCTACAGGCCTGCCGACAGCCAGATCTTATGGAGGGTTTTTTTTTTTTTCAATTGATGCTCCCTCCTCTCAAATTTCTGTCATCTGCTTGAATGTGAGCTTATGAAAGAAAAAGTCCTAAGCATCGCAGAGACACTGAATTAAATCCAACACACAGAAAAGATTTAGTAAGAGCGGAGGAACACATCAATGCACGGAAATTTCTTAGAGAAGATATTTGTGTTGGCAATACAACAATTAAAATCCCTACATTACAATTTCTTAAGCATAATGATTCTAAAATAATCATTGTTAAAGGGAGAGTCCTTTTATGTGATTACAGGCTTAAATAAAGTATTCAAAGACTCCCCAACGTAAACAAATTGGGTTTTACTAAATCAGTATATTATTTGTGTTCTAAAAAGAGTCTTATCTATTTAAAGGGGCCCATCAGAATTGTGGATTCTTGTTTGTTTGTTTTTCATGCTTTGGTTTATTTTGGTTGTGCTAGGAATCAAACCTAGGGTCTTAGGCACTCTAGGCAAACCTTCACTACTGAGTCACATTCCCATCCTAGGTTGTAATTTTTTTTTTGCTGTTTTGCTTTTAAGTGAACAGTGACTTTGCAGTAAAAGAGTTCCCTTTGCCATGTGAAAACAGAGCTGGAGATAGGATGGTCACAATCCCAGGAGGGATTTCAGAACGTAGGCTCTTGTTCCTTTCCTATTTCTCCAGCCTCAGTACATAGCTCTTAGCCTCAGCATGTCATTCCCTACCACTCCCCCAAGTGGTTTGCTTGAGCTCCCATTTGGAAGACGGTGGCTGACAGGGGAATCAAGGCTCATTTTAGCAGAATCAATTCCTTTCAGCAGAAAAGCACTCTTTCATGGAAGACATACCAAGTATCCATGTTCTCCTATCTAATTGGGCAGACTCTCCTGGAACCTTGGGGAGCTGAGTTTCTCTCTTTTAAAGCTGGGAAGCTGGGCACCTTGTTGTACACACACACACACACACACACACACACACACACACACACACACATACATACACACACACACACACACACACACTAGTCAGGGTGCTATCATTAAGGATCAGCTAGGGCTAAAATATGGCTCAGTGATAGAGCGCCTGCCTCGCATATGCAAGGCTCTAGGTTATCCTCAGCAGAAAGACAGGAGAGTAAGAGATAGATAGATGATAGATAGATAGATAGATAGATAGATAGATAGATAGATAGATGATTGATAGACAGATAGATGATAGATAGTGATAGATAGATGATAGATGATTGATAGATGATAGATAGATTGATGATAGATAGATAGATAGATAGATAGATAGATAGATAGATAGATGATTGATAGATAGATTGATAGTTAGACAGACAGACAGATAAAAAGACAGAAAGAACAGAGGCCAGTAGTGACTGCACACACTCATGTTACTATCCTTTACCATGTGAAAAGAACCAATTTTCTGGAGGTTATATAATGTTTAATGTCTCATAGCAAACAGGTGGATGTCAGCAAATGAATTCATACCTGTCTGTATTCTCAAAACCTCTCTCTGTCCACAGAGATATCAATGTGGGACAGCGGCCTCTGAGAACCAACATTTAGACATAAGTGTCTTGTAAAATATCTACAGAATTTAAACAGGGATCCTCTATAGACTGCCCTTAAAAAAGGCAAGGAAAATGGATGTCTACAATGTTTCTTTATTCAGTTTACATGTCCAACAAAATAAGCTGTAAGTTGTCATCAAGCAAATATCCTCAGTCTTGGGCTCTGTTAGGGCAAGTATTCTGGCCACAGTGAGAAGACACATTCCCCCCAAACCTTCTGGTTCCTTTGACAGTTTCATTAAGATACATTTCTTTGAGCCCTTCATGACCTTCCTACTCTCTCCTCATCCCCTTTCCCCATGTCCTTCTCCAAATGCATACAGCACCCCTTACTCCCCCCTCCCTGTCTCCCACACATCCTTTTCAGTGTGCCCTCTGTTATGGGAATTTTATAGAGTAATTTCTCTTCATGGAGTCCAAGAGAAAATGATGGGAAGATACAAAAATGACCCTCAGTCCTAGCAGCAGGAAAGCTTTGTGTTGCTAGGAAACCAGAGGTAGGTGCTAACCATCCCTCACTAAATGAGGGCAGCTCCCAGCAGAATAATGCTTTTTGTGGAAAAACCTGGACCATGATTTCACTTCCTACCTCCAACTGGCTCTGTCCAAGTGTATGCTTTTATTCTCCAATAACAAGCTGCAGAAATAATTAAAATTAATTTTAGGAATGTGAGATGTCTCCTGTAAGAAAGGTTGGAGGCACTATGTAGTGAAATATTCAGCTACGAGGTTTTTGAATTATTTTTTACTCTTCAGTGGCTGAGGCAATTGTTGAGGGAGGGGAGATGGGGAGAAAGGGATAGAGGGAGAGAAGGAGAAAGGGAGGGAGGAGAGAGAGAGAGAGAGAGAGAGAGAGAGAGAGAGAGAGAGAGAGAGCAAGAGAGACAGACTGGATGCTGTTCTGCATGGGAATGAACTAGAAAATATTTAAATTAGATTTGAGTTAAATATATGATGGAGAGACTCTGGCTGGGAACTTTTACATTTCAACAGAAACAAACAGATACACAGCAATAAATATGCCATCCCCCGTATGTAACATATTGCTTCATCATTCATAAGGTGTGTCTGCAGAATTGATTTTTCTCACTGTGCTTTGTCACAGACATATGTTGGAGGGGGTTTATTCATGTCTAGTTTGAAGGTAACTAAACTTTAATGTCTAGAATTGTATCATTGAGGGCAGGGGTAAGGATAAAGAGGAAAAGGATGACAGAATTGCAGGATAGTTTGCAAACCAGTGGGGTCCAGCCAGAGGATGAATATTTTCATATGGGTTTGTATCAGGCTCTTTCTGGACACTGGAACAAAAGGTCTGTTCTCAAAGAGCTCATGTTCTAGTGGAAAAGATAATTGATGAACAAGATATGTACACTAAAGATGTACACGATGGAAGCTAGGTGGTAGCAGCGAGGGGTGGGCCTTACATGGAGGCAGGTGCTGAGGGTGCATTTCCAGCTCAGATCAGGTGGAAGTCAGGGTGTAACTTGAGGACTTACTTGAATAGTGAATGTGGCAAAGTGAGAAGCCACACAGCAATGTAGCTGAGCCAGGCAAATATTGGTGAGCCAGCCAGTGACGCCAGAGTCCTGCCAAGGAGAGGGCAACCATGGGAATGTAGCCAGAAAGCCCAGAGTACAAAACAGGGGAGATATGAGGAGATTCTAGAAAGTTCTTTTACAAAGTCCTACACATCAAGGACTTTGGCTTGTCCTCTAAGAGAGATGCCAGTGCAGAATAACTGTCATCTTCTAGATATCCCAGTGTTCTTTGGAGCTGCATTCACACCACACGCCTAGTCCTAAGAATTCGATTATGACCAGAAGGGACGTGCGTGACTGCCAGGCTAGGGCAGTAAAGACAAAATGTGCTTCCTCCACCTCTCTCTGCCTCATTCCTTGACCTTCATGTTGAAGTGCCAGACCTAAGGACCCTCTCACCCACATCAGACTTCAGCTGAGTGACACTTAAAGCTTGCCTGTGGGAAGCCCTTGTCAGGGTACATTTGTTGTTTCAGCAGAACTTGACCCGCCTAACGGATGCAGCCTCAGAGGTCAGAAGAGTCGGGGCAGGAGGTAAGATGTTATCTGTCTTCTGCTTTAACAAGCTGAGTTCCATTGCCATGGGTTGCCTATGAGATGATGGGAAGATGATGGGCAAATGGTGGAGAAAGCCCAAAGGGAGTCTATTGGGCTGGTTCAGGTGGAAAATAGTGATATTTGATTGTCAGGGTGACAGTGACGAGACATGGGGAAATTCCGTGTCTGGAATTGCTGCTGAAAAACTGAAAGTCTGTGTGTGTGTGTGTGTGTGTGTGTGTGTGTGTGTGTG
>CABHPR010153467.1:14723-31492 GCA_902168415.1 Peromyscus melanophrys | reverse complement strand
GAAGGCTGAAGTAAGTCAAATGTCCATAAACAGAAAAGCCAGTGAATAATTTATGTATGTTCATGAAATGGAATTCTAGGTGGGTGTTAAAATATAAGAGAATATAAGTACATTTCCCATGCATTCATAAAGACTTCAAGATGCATGAAGTGAAGGTCATAAAACATGAACAGTATCCTTAGCATGCTAACTTGGGAAGGAAAGTGGGGATCAGAATTTACGTTTTATAGTTATTTTTTTCTTTTATGAAAATCATCAAATGATAACAAAAGGTTGGAAAACACTATAGATGCATCAACCTACTCAAAATAACAAATTAAAAAAATACTATCTCCATAATTGTTGAAAATGTAAAGTACCAAAGCACTTCCCCACTCCATCCTTGTCCCCTATCCTCTATTTCCAGGTGACATATTTATTTAAATTTGCACCAAGATGCCCATAATATCAGATTCTTCCTCAGAATGCCCATTCAGAGGAGGAAGGTAAGGCACAGGGAGCAGAGGGTAATGAGTCTTGAGAATTCAGAAAACTTAAGGGACCAAGCTAAGGGGGTTTCATATTTGTGTGTATGTAGGAGGTGGGGAGAAACACCTATGAAAAGCCTTACCAGCATCACGATGGGTAGTGTCTCTGGAGCACACGTGTGGTTTATTGGGCTGTGTGTCTCAGAGATGCTCTTTTTGGGGAGCCCTTTTACTGATCACACAGCCATTAGTTAATCAGAAATACTGGCAGAGTTTTCTGGAAGAGAAATATTAATAAACTCAAGGTTTGTGGTTCCTTGAATTTTTCTATTAGGTGTTTCATAAAAATTGGATTATTCTTAAAAAGTAACTTATATTTTGTCTGAATTCTCTGGCAATACACCAGAAAGGGAGGGCTCTGTAGATTTTTTGATAGACAATGTGTATTTGAATATGATGTCTGACCATGATCTATGGCATCAATATAATTAACTAATTTACACTAAACTGAGACCCATCAAATCACAGGAGTCTTCATATTACCCTTTTACAGTCTACATTCACAAAGGTCCCTCAGTGATCCAAGAAGACATTGGACAGTAAGCCCTCCTCACCTCCTCATAGCCACAGGTAGATTCTATGTCAACAACTTAAAAGATGCTTATTTTCCTAAAAACTAAATTCCTCACTTTGCTCACTAACAAATCTTAATGAGTAACATAATGGAATGTATTCAAAAAGAGAAGGAACGCCAGTAAGAAAATGGAGGGCTTCTTTTTTGTAAAACTATTTTTTATTATTTCTTTTGATTTTGAGATTATAATATAATTATATTATATTTCTCCCTTCCCTTTCCTCCCTCAAAACCCTCCCATACAACCCCCCTTGCTCTCTTTCAAGTTCACAGTCTCTTGATAATTGTTGTTGCATGGAAAAATGAATATGTGCCTAAATATATAAGCTGCTCAGTCTGCATAATGTTACTTGCGTGTGTGTTTTCAGGGCTGACCATTTGGTAGTGGATAGCCAGTCAGTGTGCCCTTCCCTGGGAAAGTCTGTTTCTCCGACTCCCAGCATTCCTCAGGTGCCTGTAGTTCTTTGTGTAGAGTTGAGGCTTCACGGGCTTTCCTCCATTCCCTTTCACAAGTCTATTGCTGTGGTCTTTGTTCAGCTCACATTTAGGCAGTCATGTTGGTGAAACTTTATGGGTGTAGCTTCTGGCATTCCTAGGAGACATAGTCTTACAGAAAACTTCCTGATCTTCTGGCTCTTACAATTTTTTGGCTGTCTCTTCCACTGTGTTCCCTGAGCCTTAGGTGTTAGAGTAGCTTTGTAGATGAATTCACTGGTCTCCGTAATTTTGCATTTTGATTGCTTGGGGTTTTCTTCAATGGTCTCTGTCTGTTGTCAAAAAGAAGTTTTCATGATGAGGAGTAAGGACCACACTTAGCTGTGGGTATAAAGATACATATTTAGAATGTAGTTAGGGATTTATGCTGGTTAAGTAAAATTACAGTTTGTTCTCCTCCAAGATTCATGACTTCACTAGCCTTGGGTAACTGGATAGGTTTCCAGTACCAGACATGATTTTCCTCTTATTGAGCATGCTTGAAATTCTGTTAGAGAGCCATTGGTTACCACCAAGGTATGCATGCCACTACTCCACTCTTGGGGTTCTGGTCATTGTTATGGTCCATGGACATCACAGCTTTGTAGGACTGTTGGCTACTTCTCTCCTTTGAAAGCTTGGTACCTTCTGGTACCAAAAAAGCTAGTTTTCAGGGAGGAGGCATTCAGGTCAGTTCCAAGCAGGGGCTCCTGGACCCTATGTCTGAAGTACATCTTTTCTCAGCAATAGGGACTTACTCCCCACTTCTGGGAGGCAACGAAGAGCAATAATCAGTAATGATTTAAGAGTCTCTTGAACAGCCCTGATAAACAACTCAAAAGAGGGCTTCTCTTGTCTGCTTGTGAGGTTTTTGTTATGTAGTCTGTGGCTCTTGGGGGGATCATTGCTATCCCAGATGAGAAGATTTTATTTAAACTGTATGTGTACATGTATATACAGGCTTACATGTATTATGGGAAATTTTGTTTTGTTTTGTTTTTTGTTTTTCGAGACAGGGTTTCCCTGTGTAGCTTTGCACCTTTCCTGGAACTCACTTGGTAGCCCAGGCTGGCCTCGAACTCACGGAGATCCGCCTGGCTCTGCCTCCCGAGTGCTGGGATTAAAGGCGTGCGCCACCACCGCCCGGCTGTATTATGGGAATTTTTAAGGCAGATAGTTAATAGTATGAGTCCTTATGACTTTTTTTTTAGACATTCTTACTGTTATTTTACCCTCCTCTCTAAAGGAGGAGTTCTTTTTTAAAAACATATTTTTTATTGATTCTTTAGGAATTTCATATCATTTATTCCAATTCTACTCATTTCCCAGTCCCTCCATATCTGCCCTTCACTCTTGCAGTATCCTCCCTCGAAGAAAATTTTAAAAAATTAAGATCAAACCAACCAACCAACCAACTTCACTCCTCTGTCTTTCCCACCTCTCCAACACCTCTTCATGCACTTTAGTGGCGTTGAGAGCTGCATTGTGTCAGGCTGTACAAATCATCCTTACTTGCAAATGTTTGTTGCAATGAGTCATTGGTCTGGTTCAAGGCCTCTGGTGTCTGCTACACCATCATCACTGGACCCTCACCAGAACTCCTCTGGGATGTCCTGCAGCCACCCCAAGTCATTGGAGATCCTGCGAGTATCGCTCGCTCCACAGGACCAGTATGGAGTGGTTCTTAATTTGTTTCCTTACTCACTCATCTTTACGAATAACGGGGAAGACAAATGATAGTGATCCTTGGATCACACTCAGCACCATAGTTCCCTGGATCCTGATTTCTGTCACACAGCTCAGCTTTGCCGTCATCACTGGCTTTCCTTCTGGAATTACAAAAGGAACCTTTGCCACTGTCCAGCATGACTTTGGTTCTTCTTGTCAACAGAACCTCTCAAATCTATATCCCTCACAAAGCACTTCCCTGACGTTTGTTTTGAGTTTCTGGAGGGATACACTTATCAACTCGTAGAACAGTGGAATCTGGTGTTGTCTCCTCAACACACACCCTCAGGCCACAGAGAGGGAGATAATAATTGTCGTTTCCACCGATGAGCTAGAAGAACCTCTGGGCCTCACAAATGCCTGCACCCATGAAGTTCTGGCAGGTTTTGAAAGCTGAGTCTTCACTGAATGATTTTGTGCAGAAGCCTCCTAGCACCCATCTGCCCACACTGCAGCCTTTGCCTCAGTTAGGAAGCTCTGCCACCCTAGGGAAAAAAATACCCTTTCAACATTATTATCTTCCTCCATGAAGAGAATTTGACTCTGACCTTGAGGAAGGGCAGAACTGAGAGGAACAGCCTTTTCAGGCTTATGGCTTCTCTTTCCTGAGCTCCTGGAACTGGTACTTGAGCCAAGATCTACAGGTGGGATTCTCAAGCAAGTGAAGTGGACTTGGCTGCTGTTGCTGACCACTGATTAGCTCCAAAATCTCTTAGGTCTCTCTAGCAGGATCAAATCTCTCATGTTCCCTGACTGTGGTAATTTTTAACTCTACCTTGTAAGCATTATTATATTCCAATTAGTCTCATCGACTGGCTGGTACTCCGCCTGACGGAGGCTTACTCACCGCAGCTCCCCACATGGCAATGCAGTAGTCAAGCAAGGGGTTCTAATAAAATATCCACACACATTTCCAGGCCCTTGAACCAAGATCTTTCCTCTGGTACCAGCGCTGAGAGCTGAGAATGAGCCCAGGGAGTCCCATGCCTCTTAAAATCTGTCTAGCTTTGATTCAGATATTTCTGCTCTAAGGATCTACTCCACTTGCCAGCATTTTTGTGGCTTTAAACATGATTACATTTGCTTGTCAAATTTACTTATGACGTAGTTGTTGGTACTGGGGAGACGCTTGACACTGTTTCAAAAGTGAAAACCTCAGAGTTGGCAGACTACCCTTCACTGTTAGCCTTCTTGGTAGAACAGGGGACGGGAACGTTTCTCCCCTTCACTTGAGGCTGCTCTGACTGCTCCAAAGGCTCTTGCTTTTATCCTGAGATTACTAGACTATCGCTAATGGCTCAGAAAACGACACCCCACATTATGGAACTCTGGCAAGCTGACTACTTTAAAACAAAGGATACTGGGAAAACTTAGCCAGCTCTCTACTGACCTTCCCCTGTCACTCTGCCTCCTGGTTGTCTCTCTCCCTAAAAGCAACACACAGAAACCAGACTTCTTCCTTGATGTGAGTCATAGGAACTGAAACATTACTCTAACCTCCTCCCTCCTTCCTGTAGAAGAGAAGGCCATAAAGAAATTTCCAGCTCCATCTTGCCTGGAAATTGCTGTAAAACCCCAATTCTATAAAGTCTCCTACATCACGGAGGAAGGCATACTACATAGAAAATCTGAGGGTTGAAGCAGGCAGGACTGGCTGGGTTTTCCATCTCAGTCTCTGACTCTTGATGTCAGGAAGGAACTCTTGACAGGTAGAGAAATTTTGCCTGGATGTTCTGGCAATCTGAGGCCATCATTTGAAGACTTTCAATAGAAATTTATTTTTGCTTAAAAAAATAAATTTATTTTTAATATTTATTTCTGTTTAAAATAGAAAAAAATAAATTATTTTATTTTATTCTCCACAAAATCTAATACTAAACAGTTTCTGTGTCTTGAGCCATTTCTAAAGTCTCCTGAGTCACATAAAACTGTGATTAAGTGAATCTTCTGTACTTTTTCTTTATTAACTTGTTTCTTGTTGTAGGGGTGCATTGGGAACAGAAGGCCATACGGGCAGTATGTTTTTAGACAATATGGTGCTGATAGATACCTGGTATGAGACAGCTAAAACATGGTTGAGATCAGATATCTAGGAGTCTAGGAGTCAGCACAAAATGGCTGACGCCAGATGTCTAGGGAACCCCCAAGTAAACAGTGTTGTAATCTGTTCTATGACTATTTTTGGCAAATTGCTTCCTTCTTGTGTGTTCTCTGCAAATATGGCCTTGAGGTCAGAGACCTTAACTTTCACCTCTGCCAGCTTGCCTATGTGTCGATCTTCATGCCTTTGTGCATACTTCCAAGCAGCCTGTGTGCCAGTCTGCATGTGTGTCTCTGCCCACCTGTGTGTGGTCTGTGTGTGTGTGTGTGTGTGTGTGTGTGTGTGTGTGTGTGTGTGCGCGCCTTGGTGCCCGCCTACTATCTATTGTGCCTTTGAACAAAGTCTGTCTTACCCCCTTGTGACTCCTCTCATTCTCTTCCATCTCCCAGACTCCCATGACTCTCTGAGTCCTTTCCTGGCCTCAGACCTTGGATCTCACAGGATGTCGGCCATGAATTTTACATAGACAGAAGATACAAAGGAAATGACCAGCAGAAGCATAGACCAGAGAGAAAACTATGCCTGGAGGAAGTCAGCCATTATTTCAACGTGTTTTTAGTGAGACCTATTATTTGCAAGAACTGTTCTTGCCTCCATGAAACTTACTAACTGGCAAAAGAGACTGACATTAGTAAAATATTAAACACATCTAAACAGAGAAGGCATACTCTCAAGTACAGCTACCTAATAGTTAGAGGGTTAAACATGGTCTACAGGCTTGATACACTTCTGGTTGATGCTCACAGCCTGCTGATCAATCTTTTTCAGGATCCTTGACTTGTTTGTTCTTGTAAAATACTTTGCAACACCCATGTTTGTTCTCAAACCCAAAGGTGCCAGTTGTATGATTTATTGAAAAATTTTTTTTAGATTTTTTTATTTTATAATTTAATTTAATTTTACATATCAGCCATGGATTCCCCTGTCCTACCCCTTCCCGCTCCCCCCCCCCCCCTTCCCCCCAGCACACACCCCCCATTCCCATCTCCTCCAGGGCAAAGACTCCCCTGAGGATTGAGTTCAACCTGGTAGATTCAGTTCAGGCAGGTCCAGGCCCCTCCTCCTAGGCTGAGCCAAGTGTCACTGTATACGCCCCAGGATTCAAACAGCCAACTCATGCACTGAGTACGGGATCCGGTCCCATTGCCTGGATGCCTCCCAAACAGATCAAGCTAATCAACTGTCTCATTTATCCAGAGGGCCTGATCCAGTTGGGGGCTCCTCAGCTATTGGTTCATAGTTCATGTGTTTCTATTTGTTTGGCTATTTGTCCCTGTGCTTTTTCCAATCTTGGTCTCAATAATTCTCGCTCATGCAAACCCTCCTCTTTCTCGCCAATTGAACTCCTGGAGCTCCACCTGAGGCCTGACCGTGGATCTCTGCATCTCGTTCCCTCAGTCATTGGATGAGATTTCTAGCATGACAATTAGGGTGTTTGGCCATCCTATCACCAGAGTAGGTCAGTTCGGGCTTTCTCTCACCCATTGCCAGTAGTCTATTGTGGAGGTATCTTTGTGGATTTCTGTGGACCTCTCTAGCACTTTGCTTCTTCCTATTCTCATGTGGTCTTCATTTATCATGGTCTCTTATTTCTTGTTCTCCCTCTCTATTCACAAAGATAACTAGACTGCTACTCACAACTCCAGGGAGGCTACCTAGAAAACAGGACCCTAAGAAAGACACAGGGATCGCCCAATGACAGAGAAATGGATGAGATCTACATGAACAGCCTGGACATGAGTGGGGATAATAAAGGGCAAAGGTTGAGGGAAAGAGAGCTTAGGGGAGCAGGAGATCCCAGCTGGATCAAGAACAGAGAGGGAGAACAAGATTTATTGAAATTTAATAACTTAGATACATGTTATACAACTCCACAAACTATGACTGTGGAAGGGGCTGTTTCTGTGAAAATGATGTGAATGCTACTTAATGACATAATCAAGACAAGCTACTAAACTTAGTGTGGGCAAGGAAACTAAAAAACTAGAGAGAAAAACATAAAATATAAAGGATTCTGCTCTCAGGTTGGGTCCATGACATGTTTTAATATTCTTTACTTAAAAAAATACAACCTTTTGTATGACAATCTCAAGAAAGATGATGGAAGATTCTGTCATCAGACCTCAAACTCAAGCAAAGGGCTTGGGTCTATATCACGAGGTTGGAAAACTGATACATATTTATGTTTTAACTAAAAGTAGAGTGTATGCTTTATTTCCTCCTCTAATTTTCTGCTTAAAAAAAAACTCATTAGCTAAGTTCTAGTCTGAGCTCTTCAGATGAAAGTATGTCCCTCTGAGAGTGGTTGTCCATAGTACATGTCTCTAAGCTTTTCCTGGTCAAGACTGTCTTCACTCTACCTCGTTCAAAGAGCCAACAAGCACTCAGCCCTGGAGGGAGCTGGCCTGCAGTCTGTATAAAGCAAGCAGCAAGATAGAATTATAGCATAAGGACTGGAGAAATGGCTGAACAGACAAGAGCACTTGTTGTTCTTGAAGAGGACCCAAGTTCAGTTCCCAGCATCTACATGATGGTTCACAACCATCCAAACTCTAGTTAGAGAGGATCCAATCCCCACTTCTGACGTCTGTGGACACCAGGCACCCAAAACTTCTGTAAATTGTCATCCTTGCAAAAGTGGGTTTTTTGTGACATAGTTGCCTTTGTTTTATTCATGTTCCTGTATAAACTCACAGGACTAGCAAATTGGAGCTTGGTGGTATTGTTCCTTGGGTCTTTCATAGGTTTCCTGTTTGCGGGGTTAGGGGATAGACATTTGTTCACATATGCTCAGGAATAATGTCATAAATGTTCTCCGGAGAACTGCCTGAGATGGCAGGATTAAGCTGTGGCTTCAAGGATGGATAGGAACCACTGGGCCCATGTAGAAAGGAGCCGGGGGTAGAGGCAGCAGCATGTGCTAACAGACTAAGACAGGAAGAAACTGGTTTAAACCAGAGCTTCTTGAACTCTTGCTATTTGGACCGTTTTTTTCCTTTTTTTAAAATTAATTTTTTATGAAATATATTTGGGTCATATTTTTCCCCTAAACAACTCCTCTCAGATCCTCACCACCTATGCACCTACCCAACTTCATGTCCTCTCCTCTCTTTTCTCTTTCAACACAAACTACACATACACCTTCCCCAAACAAAAATCAAAACAAACTTAAAAAAAATCAGTGTGACAAAAAATCAAAACAAAGCAAAAAAATCACACAAAAACCATGGCATCCATTTTGCATTGGTCAGCTTTTGGGCATGGAGCTGCCCTGGAGTGTGGCTGATATACAGAGTGACGCTTCATTTGAGAAAAGTGATTTTTCTCTTACCCAACAGGTATCCGTTGCAAAATAGCATCTAGGTTAGAAATGAGACTTTGTGTCCACTTCTGCTTCTCAGTGCTGGGATCTTGTCAAGCAAGTTTGACCCTATACAGGTCATGTGTATGCTGCCACAGTCTCTGTGAGTTCCCATGTGTATCCACCCTGTTGTGTGTGGAAAACACGGTTTCCTTGGAATCATCCACCACCTCTGTCTCTTACAATCTTTCTTCCTCCTCTTCCACATAGATCCCTGAGCCTTGAGGGAGGAGTATGATAAAGACATCCCAGTTAGGGCTGAGTGTCCCAAGTCTTCCCCTCTCTGCATTTTGTCACTTGGACCCTTTTTCAGCCATGTCATTTTTATGCAACTCTATCTATACAAGTATATAACACAGATCAAACATTAATAAATAAATCATTAAAAACCTTTATTTTAAGGCAGGTGCTCGGTAAGCATATAATTTTACCACTTACTAAGCATGAAATCAAATTTGCGTACACAGGTGAGCACTTACCAAAACACCTTGGATTCATCGCACATTTGATTTCCAATTAGTTTTTGATTGCTGTATGATCTAAAACCTCTACGCTTGTCAATTTTTTAGCTGTTCCCACAGTCAGTTACAGAACCCCACCATGGGGGTCCCGACCTGGCACTGAAGAAACTGTGGTTTGAGTGACCTGAACAGGCTATGGGAATGCAAACGGGAGCAGAGGGGAGACGAATCTTAATACTGGAGGTAAAGACGAAAGATCGAAGAGAAGAAAGAGTGTTTCTGCAAGGAGCCGTGGGAAGAGAGGAGGCACCAGGCAGGAGCTGCCCTTTGCCCTTTTAGAAGAGGTGATCATGTGATCAGCTCCACCGAGCACAGTGAAACAGCAAAAGGAAGCCTAGGCCAAGGAGCTCATATAAATGAGCTGACTCCACTTAATCCTATTTCCTGAACTACCAAAAGTATGGCGCCACGGCCAGTCCCAGGTCTGTACAAGATTCTCCTGCCTGGAATCAACCAATCATTTTTATCATTTTAAATCATTTTTAAAAAAATTCCCGAACGAAAATACAAAATAAACAAAGAAAGATCCCATGAAAAGCAAAGCAGCAGAAACACAATTACCACTGTGTTAGGGATTACGGGTGATCTCGCAATGACTCAAAAGACACCCCGCAGGAGATGAAATGTGTAGGTAGGTTATAAGCTAATACAGTATTATTTTGTATGCGGGCCTCTGCAGATTAGGGCATCCACAGGGGTCACAGAGCGGATCCCCCACGGAGGCGGAAGTAGAGCCTCTCAGCAGAGCAGCTCTTCCCGCAGCTTCCGGATTTCGCCGCCCCTCTCCCACCTCCCACCTACACCAACAGTGCCGTTTCATCAAGCTACATCAGTGGCTGAGTCAGCACCACACAGCTCCTGCCTTCACCAAAGCAATCCTATTTCCATGCCCTCCACTTAGCTCTCGACCCCCACCACTTCCTGGTTTCTCAGCTCCTCCTGCCTACCATCACACACACACACACACACACACACACACACACACACACAAACACACACATGCACAAATTAAATTTTAAAAACATTTAAAAAAAAAAAAGAAAGAAAGAATCAAAGAATCAGGCTGTCAGCCAGGAAAAGTTGTGAAGCCCTGTCCACTGTAACTTCACAGCACATTTGCTTTAACACCAAAAGAGGATTCATCTTGGCCAATGAGAAACAAATGAATATGCAGTGATTCGCCACTTGCTCTAAAGCCTTGCCAACAATTCCCACGGCTGTGTTCTCTTCTGTTTTTATAATCAATTAAAAAGGCTCCGTTCCTTAGGGGCTCTTTCCCCCTCCTGAAAATGGAGAGGGAAAGCAAGTGGCTCTCAGAAAAGGCACAGGCTCTTCTGAGAACTGTCTAGCAGGCAGCCTTCTTACAGTAACACTCCATTTTAATGGTTCTGTAATGTGAAATTGACCATGGAACCCCCACCAAGCCCTCTCAGCAGCCTCCCTCGCCCTGTATGAAAATGCTGCTGCTGCTGCTGCCCGAGATAGGTCACAACAGAGGTATGAGCCTCAGCAGCTCTGCCAGGGCCAGGAGCAGTGAGCCAGGATCCCTCCACCGGTTTCAGGAGGAAATCCGCTCCTCATCCCTGCCTCCGCCTATCCAGCTCTCCATTTCCTTGTTTAGGTGAGCCTTACTCACCTATGGAGGGAATTACTCCTCCGTGGAGAGATACAGTAGGTGTCGGCTTTCTGAGAGCTGGATTGTGCTTCCCAGAAGCCAAAGGAAGCCTCCTTGGTTTGAATGCTCCCTTGTGGGTGAGCCAGGGACACGGGGGAGGCAGCTCCAACTCACCAGCATGACACCATTCACATAAGTACCCAGCATCCACTCTTCACTAGCAGCAGATTGAAGGTAATGTTTTAAGAGGTTTTTCAAGCTGCTGGGAAATTGTGGGCTTGAGAAACGTTCTTTAAACCTTTTGAAATTCAAATTCCATTTCAGCAAAGATGTTGAAATGGGAACCAGAGGAAGGGACAGAAGATTGACAGTTCACGCATTCACCAGAGTCGCCCCTTGCTACCCCTGCCACCCACCAAGCCCTTCAGAAGGGCAGTTGGGTTGCTGTGCTACACTGCTCCCGGGGGCGGGTGTGGGAAGAAGTCACAAGGGGCTGAGAGAATTGATGTCAGGAACAGCCTGACTAAGGGTCTGCTGATGGCCTGGTAGGTCATGGGGGAGGGATGACAGGCTGGTTGGTAGCTGAAGCCAGAAACACATATGGGTTTAAGGTATGGACATATAAAGAGCAGTAACTGTACAGTGTGGTAGAGAATAGTCTAGACAGACTCTGTTGGCTTCGCTATACCCAACCCGTTCTACAGGCATGGTTGACATCCATATGGTGGCGACACTGGAAAAAAAAAACAATGAGTATGACTAAGTTAGGTCTTGAGAAAGTCACAAAGCCTTAAAAATGTCTATTAGCCCAAATAAGTAGAAGATGGTTAAATGCAGAAATTCTGAAGGACAAAAGAGCACAAAGGAGTTACCCTATGGGGAAGTGGCTGTGTGCCCCTCAACAAAGCAGGGTTCACCACCGTTCCTCATCAGTGACTTACTTCCCTGTTAACTGGAACCAATGGCAGTAGCATGTAGCTCATGAAGCTGCCTGTTATATTGGATAAGACAACCTTTGAAAAATGCAAGCCCAGTGCCCACTGTAAATACTTAAACACATGCCAGAAATGATTGCTCTCTGTATGAAGGGCAATGTCTAACCCCTCCCCGTCAGGTTCATCAGTCCTCACTATCCCTTGCCTTCCCCCTTACTTCCCCAGAGAGGAATAATGATGCATGGGTTTCCCCAGAGCCCTGCTGCACATGTCTGGGAGTTTCTGAATAGACCCAGTAGCATTCCTATGTACCTGCAAGGATTACATAGATTCCTTATTCTCTATCATTGATTTTTTTCCATTTAATGTATCACCTTCCAAATCCTTCTCAGGCTAGATGTCATTTGATATCAGCTGCTGATTGGAGAGAAAGTGGTTGCTCCAGATAAGCTGGCATTAACTTTGGATAAGCAAGAAGGTTGTCTGAAACGACTGATGGATGGTCTGGGTTTGAGTCTAGTCAAATACGCAGTTCCACAATGAGGTGGAAATACACCAGATCTAGGCTTCCCCTGTCTCTGACTAAGAAGCCCGGGAATGGAATTCAGGGATTGAGCAATACAGTGTCTCTTGTTAGAAGAGGAAGGACAAATAAGGAGACCACCTTCAACACATCAATACATAGACTTTGAGTTCTTGTTTCAGAAAGAGTGTTTGCATGAACTCTACAGCAGGAAGCAATGTACAGGGCAAGCTTGCTTTCCTTTAGTAACAGTATGACTAAAGTAAAAGTCATATTGTCTAATACCAACCTGGGAGGAATGCCAGTTTCAACAGGGATATATGTCATAATTATGTAATTATTTAACACTTCTCTTTGACTAACTCAAGTTGTTTATAAACAGACAAAAAACACCAAGGGAAATCGTTTACTCAAATAAAGCCAAGTGTTGAACTGCTACCTCTTGACCCACCTCACTGATTTAGTATAGCGGTGCCTGGGATAAATCAATACTACATGTCATCATGGGCTCTATAGAATCCTTTATCAAAGTCCCAACCCATTTGCTAAGTTTGAATTTCCCACTCCATAAATAGAGTACTCACATCCCTTTTCATTAGCCATCTCAGTAGCAGTCGCCAAACATTCTTTTGTCCACTGCTGCATTTTCTAAAGAACAACTTAGAAAGAAATTCAAAGAGGGAAGAAAGAAGGCCAAATGCCATCTCTTAAGACAGAGCTCAAAGAAACTGAGGTGCATGGGATGGTGTTTGTAAACCTCGAGCTGCTCCGTTGTCCTCTGTGAAGAAGTGAGCGGAGAGGGGAGAAGCTGGCTCAGTTGGTGAAGCTCTTGCTGGTTAATCATGAAACTGGAGTTTCATCTCTAGCACCAGGAACACCAGGCAGTAGCCATGATGTCATGAATCTGCAGTCTTAGTAATTGGGAGAAGAGAAAGGTAGTTCCCTGGGCTTACTGTCCAGCCAGCATAAACAAACTGATGAGGTCCCAGTTCAGTGAAAGACCCTGCCTCAAAAACAAACATGGAGAGCAACTGAGGAAGATACTTGACATTGACCTCTAGTTTCCACATGTACATGCTTTCTACATGCTCATGTCCCACGATCACATATATAAGTCATACGAAAACCACACACACACACACACACACACACACACACGCTCACTCACACACACGTGGGTGCACTTGGAGTGGGCAAAGCAGGATGTAAGAACCTGGATGGCAGCCGAAGGGAAGGTTTGCCATATGGATGGATGAGATGTAGAGGATCTACACACATCATTCCTGTAAAACAAAGGATGGTGACCTCGAACAATTTGCTTCTTGATATATCCCTGCGCACCCCTTTCCATGCTCAAGGCATTGTACCTCAGCAGACAAGATATCTGCAGTTACTGCTCCATCCTCTACTTTCCTCTGTAGGGCACAAACGCTTTCTCTGCTTAGAGCAGTGGTTCTCAACCTTCCTAATGCTGCCACCCTTTAATACAGTTTCTCATGTTGTGGTGACCCCCAACCATAAAATTATTCTCGTTGCTACTTCATAACTGTAATTTTGCTACTGTTATGAATTGTAATGTAAATATCTGTGTTTTCCGACGGTCTTGCATGACCCCTGTGAAAGGGTCATTCAACCCCAGAGGTGTCACGACCCACAGCTTGAGAACAGCTGGCTTAGAGCAATCTTCTGTCCTCTCCTTACTTGTGTTACTCCTACTGATTCTCCTGATCTCAGTTTCTTCCACAGTCTTCTTTGACCCACTAATTCAGTGATACTGTGTCTTTCTTACATGATTCTATGCAAAGCTGCAATCCCCATCTTAGTATTTATCACAAATACGTTGTTGGCCAGCTAGTGAAACCAGCTTGAGGGGATGTGAGTGAGATAGAGACATGGTGTTGTTTTACATAATCCAAGGATAAAACTGAAATCGGGGCTCAGGAAAGGACTAGAGCTAATAGCCAGAAGTTCATATTTTTGCTCGCTCCTGCGTATCTGCTTCATTCTCATCTGTCGCTGTAAAGCACACATCTCTGTCTCATGGCCATATGAGACATGAGACAATCCACAGCTCCAGCCATTTGCATAAAACTAAATGTCCCTGGATGACACCCCCAAATTTCTACCATGATCTTATTGACTCCATTTAAGTTAGGCATCTGATAAAGGGATAAATTAAGAGATGAGAGCAAGGACCATGAGATGGGATTTTATTCCCAAAGATGAGCAGGACAATAGGGTCTGTAATTTCTCATTCATGTGTCTATAGCCTCCACTATAAGTAGGCATTCTAAAAGTAGGTCAGTCTGCCATGTCTATTGTATTACCATTGTAGCCTCACAAAATTGTGCCAGACTCGTAAAAATGCTCAATTTGTGAAATAAAAAAAGGCTTGTATAATTCCCTCCACATCAAGGACATCTTCCTAACTACCAATCCCTTTCTCTGTCTCTGTCTCTCTGCCTCTTTCCTTTCCTTCCTCCTTCCATCCTCACCCCACCTCCCATGCGCTAAGCCCTCTCAGTGCCAAGTGCTTTGGCTTAATACCTTGTACATCTTAACCTCTGTAAAAATCTTCGCTTATCCTCCATAAACACTCCCAGAGACTTTGCACTTTGTAAGTCTTTCCATGTGAACTAAAAGTAAGAAACACCCATTATTTATATCTTGCACTGTTGTAGACACGGTGATAGGCATGTTACATATTTTATCTCTAATCTTCATGGCACTCAATATTTTCTCCTAGAGTTCGGGCATATCTGAATAACTCGTTTGGGGTCACAACTAATAAATATCCCTCAACCATCTGAAAGCAAACTCTGATCTCTTTCTGCTTTCCAACCTTTCCACTTATGCAGCCCATTAGTCTACAAGCCTCTTAAACCCAATGCTATAGTTAAATTTATGTCTATCACCTCAGAATCCAGCACATTGCGTATTTCATACGAGCATACTAAGTATACTCAATAAATATTTGTGGAAGAAAGAATAAATTGAACAAATAAATAGATGAATTCTACTTACAGAAAGCAGGAGCACTCAATACAAGTGAGGTTTTCCTCTACCCCAACAACTTGGTAGTCTTAAATCTAGGTCAAAAAATAATTCATGTGAAGAAAAAAGTCAACTCCATGTAGACTGTAGATCAAAAATGTGTAATATTAGATAGTAAAGATTTCTAGAAGGATCCAGCATTGTGGCATATACCTGTAATCTAAGCAATGGAAAGGTCAAGGGAGGATAATCATGAGTTCTGGGCTAGTCTTGACCATGTAGTGAGTTCTAGGTCAGCCTGAGCTGTGTAACATGATGTTGTTTCAAAGCAAAGAAACAAGCAAACAAATTTAAAAACCTCTAGAAAAAATATTGACAACTATATACTTTTGGAAAAGCAAAACAGTCAAAAAGACTCTAAAAAAGAGAAGAAAAGATTGGTAAAGTTTGCTGTGTAAAAGAGCCCCAAAAGACAACCCAAAAACAAAGGTTACAGTCATTACTCTTGGTAGTCTAATATAACTAGTTGTTAAGACCTTATTGCTAAAGCCGACACATTATTTTTTAAAAATATTTTTTAGGTTTATTTACGTGAATGAATGTTTTGCCTACATGCATATATGTACACCATTTGCATGTCTGGTGCTCATGAAGTCCAGAAGGTGATGTTGAATGTCCTAGAACTGGAATTAGGGATGGTTATAAGCTACACCTAGCTAGAACCAAACCCTGGCTCTGGGCAAGAGGAATGAGTATTCTGAACCACTGAGCCATCACTCCAGCTCCCAAACACACTTTGATTGCAGAACATAGAGAAATTAATTTTGAACTCACCAGGAGGCTTTCTCTCTGCTAGCTAACTTTCACGGCACTAGAAGGTACTATGTAGGTTGCTGAGGGAGACAAGACATCAATGGTCCTATCTAGCTCTGGCCCCTGCATTGCTACAATCCCAAATTATGAGGCAAAATCTGCCCACTGGTGCAATGATGACATGACTCTTTATGTGAGCAATCAACTGCTCTCTTAAGTGAACTTGAGGCCTGCTCCACAGGGGAGATTTATCCTGATACTATAAACATGGCCAAAACTCATGGCTAGAGATGTCAGAGGTCCAAAGGGAGAATTGAGAGATATGTGGCTAAGTGGTTATGGTGCCAAACTTCCTTCTAAATATTTATGTTCACAGGTTTGTGAAGTTCTCAACTTTAATCTGAGAAGTTTCTTATTTCAGTGGGTAGTGGTCAATGAAAGGACTCTTTGCTGTTTGAAGTGTTGAAAACTACGGGACTGTGAGTGCTCAGCCATAGATGGACTTCACTCAAAGCTCAAGGATTATGACAGGAGAGGGGGCCAAAAATGAATAGCAGAATGGCAGACGGAGCCAGAGGGTAGGGAAGAAGACTGGATAAGGCT
>CABHPR010153466.1:19521-35514 GCA_902168415.1 Peromyscus melanophrys | reverse complement strand
GTTCCTCTCCTGGCACTTGTGGACCAGGGAAGCCAGCTTGGCCTGGAACATGGGGCATGTGGTATAGGCTGAGCTGGGGGCCAGGGCAATGCCCTATTCCT
Source organism: Peromyscus melanophrys (assembly GCA_902168415.1). Lineage (NCBI taxonomy): Eukaryota > Metazoa > Chordata > Mammalia > Rodentia > Cricetidae > Peromyscus > Peromyscus melanophrys. The sequence continues at coordinate 35,413 of CABHPR010153466.1, read as the reverse complement.
GGCCTGCTTCCCTCACCCACACCAGGTGCTAACAGGCTCCAGGCTCACAGCAGTGGGGAGGCAAGGATACAGACTCAGGCTCTCCTGTGCTGCAGTGCTGTGATGAAGCTCCTCTCCACACCTCAACCCACCGATCTGTGCAATGCACTGTGAGGGAGCCAGGACCCACCCGGTAGAGCCCTCTTGCTTTTTGATTTGGCTTCTCGCTGGCAAAGCACAAAGTCCTGGAGTTTTCCCCCAGGCAAGAGGGATGTGTCAAAGCATGAACCTAGTGGGAGGGCACTCTCGTGGTCCTGACTTCATGGGGTTCATTGTGCTGTCTATGGTGTCCCAGATGGCATCTCAGAGTCTCAGCAGGAATCCTCAAAGTTTCTGTTTTACCAACACAAAGGCAGACAAGGAACTATGGGAGAGGACGTGGTTCAGATTTCTGACACAACAGCTGAGGGAACTGAGCCCACAGGTGAAGGCAGGAAACAGGGCTTCTAGGGGTCATGGTGTTTGGCTGATGTTTAATCAAGGCTCCTCCTCATCCACCCACACAGAGACCAGGACCTCAGGGTGAACGTCTGCCTCTTCCCAAATGCAGGCCCAGATGAAATGTCACCTTCTCCTGCTAGCAAAGAGCATGTGGAACACCAAGGGCCATTCCTGGGTGTGTCCCAAATATAAATATAAAAGGATAGATGGGGAACCTTCCATGAAAACACGTACTGGAGTGTATGTGGTAATGGGAAAGTGGAAGAGACAGGGAGAGATGGAGAGAGAGGAGAAAGAGAGGGAAAGAGAGAGGAAAAGGCAGAATAAAAGATAAGAAGAGGAAGATGTGGAGCGAGGGTGGGAATGAGAGCACCAAGTGGTCCAAGGAGAAAGTGGGACACGGCATGTGGGGTCAGGACACATGCCATCTTGGATGATCTCGAACACATGAGAAGCCAGATGATGATATACGGAATGTTGTTCATGTGGGGACCTGGGTACCATCTGTCCCTGGCACTCTCAGGTATTTTTATAAAATACTAAGCACTCTAATACAAAACAGTGACGAGGCAGTATGTTACCTTCAGGGGAGTCGTGGCCAGGCGCGCTTCACGCTGCTGTTCCCGGAGCTCCTCAAGCTGAAAGGAGAAGCATGCTTGTGATTGAGTAGTGTGGGTCTGGTTAGGGGAAAGTGCGGGTGCCGGCCTCCATAACCTGTCCCTGTGTGGAGATGGGGTGCCAAGCAACAGCCATCCTGATCCCTCAGAGATGGAGCCACAGAGACACAATCTGGTGTGAAACTTGGGTCCCTGAGCCAGACATAATCCTGGCCCAGCTGCCCATGGTGACCTGTGAGTCACTTATTCTCCCTGCTTAGTGTCTTCTGGGCATTGGGGGGGCAGTGGGGAGCAGTGGGGTACAGTGACTGTTAACCCCAAGCTGAGGGTCATAAGGAAGCTTCACTGATACAGGGCACCTAGAGCCAGGCATGGTATCCAGTCAGTGCCCTGTTACTACTTGGAGCAAATTAGCACCATGGATTCTGGTTCCTGATGGGAGGCACATCCCAGCCCTCAGCTCCAGCAAGGCCTCTGGCACCCAACACACAGCATGCAGCAGGAATGCCTTCCTGACTTCGCCTCAGTCCCTGCTGGGAAGGACCAAGCATGAGAACCGACACAGCAAGAAAGGAGCTGGGAGCAGGCACCAGGCACTTGTGTGAGGTCACCTCAGACTTTCCACATTAGCCCAGCATCCATCAAAGGACCTCCCTTCGGTTCAGCCAGATTCTGTCTGAATTCTTGTCCCATTGAATGTATTAAAATGGGAATTGTATAGCTATCCCCTCACACTCTCTTGTCTGTAGTGACCTAAATAAACCCTCCATCTGTACCCCTGACCAGTTCTGACCCATCATTTTTTTTTCCGTCAACCTTACACACTCACACGAATCAGGGTGTGTGTGCCCAGGCACATGAAAATCTGCTACATGGAGAGTGTCGCACATCCTGTTTGGTAATTGAATAGAAAGTCCTAGTGATGTTTTCAGGCAAACGAACTGGCCTCATCCCTTTAAAATCTTGCATACTCTCTCCTCATGCAGCTGTGGTGTGATTTTTCTCAGCAGGTCTCTGTTGACGGGAATATGTAATACTGGTCTGTCTCTTTGTTTTACAAACAGTATTTCTGTGCATCTGTCTGGTGTAACTTTCCAGGACTGGTCAAAGGGTACATTCCAGCTTCAGGCAGACTAACCTGTATTCACAGGGACTCAGTGTATACAGGCTTTGATGTAACCTCCCCCTGCCTCAGTTTGGGAAATAGCTTGAATGTGTCCCCGTGAAATGAGCACAGGACAGTTGCAATTAAAAAGTGAATACTCAGCCTTAGATGGGACATCTGTGTCACACCCTTCGTCTCTTCCTAGACTCGGGGATCATTGCTGGAGAGGAAACAGAAAGAGTGGAAGAGCCAGGGGGACCGATGACTCCAGGGAGAGAGTGTTTTAGGGATACAGCAGACCAGCTGCACATAGGAATTTAGTATCTGTGACAGCGTGCATGAGACCCATGCCAGCTCAAGTCAGACTGAATGCCAGCAGAAGGGAAATGAGCATGGGTCCCACCAATAGCCAAGGGGAGAGTGATAGTTGGTAGCTGCTGGGAGAGGGAGAGTCAGCTTTCTTTACGAGTGTAGGCCCGGGTGGGTGGACCACACTGCAGTAGAAGGCCACACATCCGAGAGTACATGGGCAGCACAAACTGTACCTGATGGATTCAATAAAGAAGAAATACAAAGTTGGTTGGGTAGGGAAGGGAGGGGGTCAATCTATGAGGAGTTGGCAGAGGGGTGAATATAATCAGGGCACATTGTATGAGAGTATCAAAAAACTAATTTTTTTTTCAAGACAGAGTTTCTCTGTGTAGCTCTGACTATCCTGGAACTCCCTCTGTAGACCAGGCTGGCCTTGAACCCAGAGATCTGCCTGTTCCTGCTTCCTGAGTGCTGGAATTAAAGACATGAGCCACCACCACCCATCCAGAACTAATGACTTTTTAAGTGGATGAGAAGAGAGTAAAAAGAAAAGCTGGGGATTAGAAGAGAGTGTTTTTGAGTCATGTATTTAGTCTTTCCTTATTTATAATATTTGGGGGGATCTTTAGGGTTTTCAGTGTAATAGATTATGAACATAACTATCACGTGTTGATTAAAATTAATTCACTCACACTGCCAGCACTAAATGCTGGCACATGATGAGAAACCAGGTGGGGAGCCCCTGTGCATTCCATCGGGTTTCCCCCAATGAAAACAGTTTACAAAGCTTCAGGATTGGGGGGTGGGGATTGAAGTCAGCACAGCCAGGATTTCTGCCACTTTGTGTGAGTTGAGCCCCGTGTGGGTCCAAATGTCCTTCGTGGCCATGGTCCTGAGCCAGCTCACCTTGACACTCCCATTGGCCTCTTATAGTCATGTCCACACACTTCCTGCAGAGAAAGGACTGAATTTTCCTCTCGAAAGTATTTAAATGTGCCTGCGCTGGCTAGTCTCAGGTCACCTTGACATAAGCTAGAGTCATCTGAGAGGAGGAAACCTCAATGGAGAAAACGCCTCTATAAGATCTAACTGTGTGGCATTTTCTTAGTTAGTGACTGACAGGGGAAGGCCCAACCCATTGTGGGTGGTGCCACCCCTGGACTAGTGGTCCTAGGTTCTATAAGAAAGCAGGCTGAGCAAGCCATGGGGAGCAAATCAGTAAGCAGCACCCCTCCATGGCCTCTGCATCAGCTCCTGCCCTGCTTGAATTCCTGTCCTGATTTCCTTCAACGATGAACAGTGATATGGAAGCGCAAGGCAAATAAACCTTTTCCTCCCCAACTTACTTTTGGGTCAACAATGTTTCATCACAACAACAGGAACTCTAAGACAGTGCCTGATGCTTTTAAAAATCATATATCCATGTTGTTTTTAATGGAGAACAGCTGCCTGGAACGTCTCCAGATCCTTTGCCTGTCTTCCACACATCACTCTAGTCTTTAAATCTCTAGCCAACACCATCAAGCTGTTAGTACTTGCTCCTTGAGGTCTGGAAACATTTGGAGGGCGAGAAGGGTTGGCCCAGCCTACCTTGCCCTTGAGCTTCTCCTGGAGGCCCACAGCCTCATCCCGAGCAGCCTGCAACTCCCGCAGTGCCCAGCCCTGGTCCCTGAGCTGGCACTGTAGAGTCCGCACCTGGTGGTGGAGCCGCTGTATGCACAGTTTGGGGTCTTCCTCGGGGGCATCGGTCTTGGAGGTCTGGAGCTGAGAGAAGGAAGTGTGGGTGAAGTCTCAGGTGATAATGTGCCATAGCCAATGACCAGTACCTGTTCTATGGTCTTTCTGTCTGTCTGTCCTGTTTGTTTTTCTCACAGTAGAAGGAAGAAAGGAAGGAAAGTGAAAGAGAGAGGGATGGAGGGAGGGATGCAGGGAGGAAAGGAGAGAGAGAAGAAAGGAGCAACCAACCATCTCAAATTCTGTATCCCCGCCTATGATTGCTACCATCCATTCCTCACATAGCTTGTCCTTAGTGCCTCGACGTGCACACATGAGTGTGTGGGTCATGGAGGATATCTTGAGAGGGGTGGGGGGAGTATATAGAACCCCAGAACAACATCCCAGAGTATGATTCTCAAAAATATGCAAAATAGGATCCATCAACCAGGGTCCTGTTTAATCACAGTCAGTCACTATTGTATTGAAACACAGAGAAATGGATGAAATTTCACACACAAATAGACACTCATTCCATTAAAGCTTCATGACTTTAGATAGGGCAGACGATGCTGAATTTCCCGTGAGCACTGGCTTAAACCAGCTCCAAATAATCTCTTATTCTCTGATGGAACACCAGGGTAACAGATTTCACAGGGGTACCAGGAGATGCAGGGGGAAAGGCACTTGCTCACCCCTCAGGGAAGTGGGGTCAACGGGAGGGACAGTGCTGCCCCCAAGTGGTCCTGTGTGGTAAGTCCTCATTGTTTTACTAACTTACATATGCACACATACACAAATTTTTCTTTATAAATTTTTAAAGATTAAAAATGCTAATTTGTGTGTATGTCTGTGTGAGTGTGTAACGCATGAGTGCAGTGCTCAAGGAAGCCAGAAGATGGCGTCAACCGCCCTGGAGCTGGAGTTCCAAGTGGTTGTGAGCTGCCTAGCATGGATGGGTGTTGGGTCCTCTGGAAGAGCAGTAAGTGCTCTTAACCCTGAGCCATCTCTCCAGCTCCTCTATGAAATTGGATACAGGACACATTTTTCTTTCTCCCATCATGTGCCATGTGCTTTTCCCCACGGCTGTTAGTATTGGGGTGCCATCTGCAGTTGTGCTCAACTTGGTCGTGCCAATGCTGTGGGGAGATAGACCTTGTCCATGACAGGCTCACACCTGTGGGTTGTTGACCTGAGATCACAGTGGGAGGATTTCTGAACCTGTGAGCGAGGTGTGATCAACCCTGATCATAACACTAAGGGAGGGACTGGGGAGCTCAGAAACTCACCAACACCCTTGTCCCTCACTTTATTTAAAGCAACTCGTTCATCTTATGACTCCCACCCTTCCACACTCCAGTGGGAGAGGGGTCCCAAGCTATTCTGAGTGGGAGGAGGGGAGGAGAAGCGTGGAGCAGGAGGGAGCAGGGTCCATGTGACTCTGGGACTGATCGGACATCTCCCCGTGAACAAGGACCACAATAGCAGAATGTGATATTTTTCTTAATTAATAGAAATTCATGCTGCGTAGGCCTGAGACTCACAGGCTGGGGCCTGTCAGGAACAGATGGGTGCTCCGGATGGTTCCATAGAATTTAGCTCCAGACTCCAAAACAACGTGGCCTTTTGAGAAGTTTGGTGGTTTGTTACCACTTCCTGCCTCTGGTGGCTTGGACAAGGGCTCTGCCCCATGAGTCCAAAGAGAGTGCCCACAACTCGGTCTGGTAGTAGACGGGGAAACCTGCCTGTTGCCTGAGTCTGTCCTACACAGATGACTGCATGCTGTGCTTGGACTTCGGGACAGCAGGGACACTGTCCCACAAGTGCTCTGGTCGACAGGGAGAGTGACAGATACAGGTCATTGAACCCAGTTGGTAAAAGGAGGCCCAGAGGCTCTGGGAACCCTTCGAAGGCTCTGAGCGGAGTATCTGGCCCGATCCATGCTGTGGTGGCAGACACCATGGTCCAGTACCAATCTGTAGCATTCACGAGTTCTGGTGATACAAATCCCTGTCACAACGACTCTGATGACTGCAGAGCTGCAAAGAGCTGTGCCCGAAGCAGCTCCAGTACCCCTCTGCCCCGAGCCCGGTCTGCAGGGCTGCCCCGAACATGAGACCCAAAGGTCAGTAGCAGTTCCCAGGCAAAAGCTGGGGCGTGCCGAGAGGCCAGTGAAGGATGCAGAGAACTCATGTTGCAGTTCAGGGTGCAGCGGGTGGGGTGTAGACAGCGGCAGCTGCAGCCTTGGAGACTCTCAGCTGTGTGTGCGCTTACTGTAAGTTAGGGGTTCAAGTCCAGTATGACGGGAAGCTGTGAGAGGGCCATAGGCCTAAGAGTGACTGCGACAGAAAGAGGGAGCTTTCTTAACCCTCTGTCCCTGATCATCCCTAAATTCTGTGGACCTCATCTCTAGCTGCTAATTCTTCATTTCTCAACTGTATGTCACCTCCTAGCTGTGATTCCCAAACTCCCTCTGTGGTCCTCAAACTCTCTCTGTCTCTCTCTGTCTCTCTGTCTCTCTCTCTGTCTCTCTCTCTGTCTCTCTCTCTGTCTCTCTCTGTCTCTCTCTCTCTCTCTCTCTCTCACACACACACACACACACACACACACACACACGCACACGCACACACAAACACACCACTTCAGTGCAGGGTCAACTAGCCAGCTCTGACATTTTCTCAACAGCTTTTTCACCTTCCACCTCATACCACATCCCTGGATGCTGTGACGGCCACATCAGCTCGGCTTCCTTTTTCAACAAGCCTGGCTTTTCACGGCATCAGAGCCCGGGCAGCCATCTTGCAATGCCCTGAAAACTCTCTATATTCATCTCCTTGGATGTCCCGTTCTTGCCTCGTCAAGTCAGAATAGCTTATTATTGAAAAACTAGGAAATCCAGGAAGAAAACACAAAACTAGTTCTTTGCCAGCACTGGAAAGTGACTGGGGAGGGCGGCAGGGGTCAGGGGATGAAACACAGCCAAGTGCGGGAACCCCTAGGCTTCTCTCTGAAACACCCTGTAGACCACAGTTCAGGAAATTAGTTCCAACGCTGAGAGCAAGGCCGGAAGAAAGGGTGAGGATGGAGTTCAGGTATGTAAGGACAGCCGGGTGTGGGGAACAGAGGACAGAGAGCTGCATTCAAACAAACAAACAAACAGAACAAAACAAAATGCTGCCCTAGAAACGCCATCCTCCATCCTTTGCTGGGAGGGCAAACCACCAGGACCTCAGGGTCACACAGTGCTGAGAAGGTGGCAGTGTTTGGGCTGAGCCAAGGTAGAGCCATCTTGCTGAACACTCTGGGAACTCAGCCAACATCACGGAAGGGTGGATGTCTTAGGAGCAAGTGCCACACCATGAGAGTCACTGCACACCCTAGGACTGAAAGAGACTAGCATGGGAATACAATGACCAGAAATCACCTCGTGAGGGGCCAGGAAGAGACACACACAGCAGTGCAGGAGGAGGAGGTGACCGGGACCTCTATCACGTGTCACGTGCAGGTCCAGCACCACAGAGCTCTTTGAATGACTGGATATGAGAAGAAACTGTGAAATGCCAAGAAATCAGACCATCAGGAGCGGGCTAAGAGATGATCCAGACGCTAGAGTGGAGACGAGACCTGCAGAGTGGCAGAGGCTGCGGATTTCCACATTTGAAAGAGAGACTGAGTGGAGGAGAAGATTAGCTATCTCAGCACACGGTCAGCATCTCTCCCTTGTAAATAATAACATGGGTAGTCTAGATGCACGAAGTACAATGAATCAGGAGCTCACTGGGTAAATTTATCAAAGGGTGGGTCACACTAGAACACACAGTTAGCAAATGAAAGTCAGTAGAAAACCCAAAACAGAAGCACAGGCCTGAAAAACTAAGACAAACTTCTTTCAAAGATAAAAGATTGGTCAAAAAGCCTGGGATTCCAGAAGGTGAAAGAAAAGACAATAAATAAGACAAAAGGACAACCAGGGGACTGAAGAGACGGTTCATCGGCTGACGCGCTTGCTGCAGAGCTGAGGGCTAGAGTCCATGCCCAGTACCCATGGTAAAAGCCAAGTGTGGTGGCGCACATCTCCAGTCCCAACACTGGGGAGTGTGAGATGCAGATCCCTATGGCTCATTGGCTAGTTACTCTAGCCTAATCGGTGAGCCCTAGGTCCCAGAGGATCCCTGTCTGGAGAAAAATGCAGGTGGATAGCTCCAGGAGAATGACAGCGGAGGTTGTCCTCTGGTATCCACACACATGCACACACACACACACACACACACACACACACACACACACACTGCAAAACATACACACATTGTACACACATGCATTGCATACACATATGCACTACACACACATTGCACACACATGCATTACACATACACATGCATTGCATACAAACATGCATTGCATGCACACATACACATACACACACACACACACACACACACACACACACACACACAGGCACACAACAGCACACATGCCCAAGCACACATATACTATACACATACACACATATGCACCTCTGAACATGGAAAAAAATTTTAAGGAGATGATAACTAAGGATTTTTCAAGTCTGAAGAAAGACATAAATATCTAAGTTCAAAGAGCTTGGGAAAACGTGTATAAAAAATACAAACAGAACCAGAGCTAGATCCATCAAGCCATCAAAAATCAAAGATAAAAAGGAAATCTTCAAAGCAGCCAGACATGATGACATAAGTCTCTTCCGGGGCTGGAAGAAATAATGACAACTGGTTTCTGAGCAGAGCTGGTGGGAGGCGGAGGCAGTGGAAGGCAGCCTTCAGAGTGCTGTGTGAGGGGAAGCTGCCGACCCACTGTGCTGAATCTAAGAGAAGAGATCTTCAGCGCTCGTGGAAACAATGTTTCATAAAGAGAAACACAAGGTCAGTCACCGGCTAACTCTCACTCTGAGAAACAACAACAACATGTTCCTCCAAATTCTTGTGGAAGAATAAACACGACAAAGACACGCAGATATTTGCAAGAAAGATTAATGGCCACTCAAATCAGCAGGAACAATGGCTCCTGAGGCTTATTATACATTGAAGCAATGTATAACAAACTAATAATCAATTAGCAAAGTTAAGCTACTGAAATATTTTTTTTGCGTGATTTGGGACATGATACAAAGACATTAATCTAAGGCAAATCTAAATGATAGCTAGATCCTGGAATTTCTAGAGTGGCCACTAGAACAATAATAATAAAGTATACAAGGATATAAGCTATTGTAAGAGAAAGAATCATATATATATATATATATATATATACACACATACACACATATATATACATATATGCACATACATATACACACATACCAATAAGACGAAGTGCAGACAATAAAGGAAACTGGTAAAAATTCAAAAGCTGTTCTTTGAGATAGTGACTAGAATTGCTGAGGAGAGAGAGGGAAGCAGGAGCCAGCAATAGAGACTGAGGGGGAGGGAGCAGATGGAGACACAGAAAGGGAGAGAGAGAGGCAGGATGCTGGAGTGATACAGGGTCCCAGCATCAAGGGTCCTCAGACAACAATGTGAGCATTTCACCCCAGGAATTATAAAAGTTGAGATTTGTCTTGGGGCAGGGGGCGATCCCATGTCTGCGCCGAAGTCTCATGTCTCTACAGAACCAACCCAATTACATTCTGCTGTGTTACCTCCCATGGCTGGTCTGCAACAACTTTTAAGACCCAACCTGAAGAGTGATGCCTTGGGCTGTTTGGGCTATTACTCTCTTGGGAAAATCCATGGTATGACTTCAAAGTGCAAGCCCCTCCTCCTCCCTTTCTTCTCTGGATCCCCTGGGAGGGTCAGGCTTACCTGGCTGGTCAGTAGGGAGATCTTGGGTCAGCCTGCTTGGGTTCATCCCAGCTGCAGCCCTCCCTAGCTGGATGACCTCAGACGAACCCCTTTACTTCTCTGCCTGGTTTTCTCATCTGTCAAATGGGGCTAATGGTCTAACTCCCTCCTATGGCTGCCATAGAGATGGTGGGGGTGGGGGTACCCCACTGCAGAGCCAGCAATACAGGAGGGAAGGCAAGTCAACCTACCTGGAGGCTTCTGCTCAGGGACCCCTGAGACTGTCCTGGTTGCGTGGAACACGGTGGTGTCTCCTGTTCTTTTTGCAGCCGAGCTCCGTCTCCCCTTGCCCCGTTGGTGCGTGCTTCCTGAGGCCCTGAAGTGACTGCACAGACTGATAGGGCGGAACTAGCAACAGCCCTGCATCTGGTATTTTCCAAATCTAAGGAAGGTCCTGCCTGCCCCCAAGTCACACCGAATTTTTCATCCCAGGGTGGCCCACAGGCTCTTGTGATCAGTTGTCCTGAAAGTGGAGTCACCTGGACCTCTTTGTCTTCAGTGTGTCCCTCGTCCCCTGACATCTTGGAGTTTCCCTGGGAATACCGCTTTCCTTCCCCTGGATCCCTGCTCCTCTGCAGGACCTCCCGCTCCAGGCCTTGAACTCTGCTTACAAGGTGCTTACTCTCCCCCTGCAGAGCCCAGACCATGTCTTCCATCCCTAGCACTGTGTCCTTTATCAGCCCTTTGTAACTGACTCCGAGCTCTGAGATCAGAGCCCTGAGCTCTCTGTTTTCCTGGGTGGCGTCCTTCATCCTGCTTCCGGCTTTCCTGACACTCTGGGACATGGCTTTGTGCAGCCGGCCCAGGTCCCCCTTCAGTTGCTCATTTTCCTCTTCCAGCTGGGAAATCTTGCAGTAATTCTTCCCGTTACAGTCCTCCAGGTCAGACACAGCCTGAAGACACTGGTCCAGCTCACGCCTGAGGTGGACCAGCTCTCCCTGCAGTGTGTGGTTCGCCTGCTCCAGCCTCAGTGCCTTGGCTGCTTCTCTGGCCAGCTCTTCTTCACAATGGCATCCTTCATGGTGACATCCTTCTTGGGCTCCCTGAAGCCCGGCAACATCAAGCAAAACCTGACTTCTCTCTTTCTTCAGGGTGGCAAGGAGCTGATGGGACCTGCTCCCCGCCCTCTTGAGGGCGTACCATGTTGCGGGTAGTGGGCTCCCACCCAGCTCTGCAGGGCCCCAGTTGGCTTGATCCCCATCAAGTGCTGCTCCTGGAGGAACTTCTCCAGTGCATAGGGCCACATCCTCTTCCCGCCTCCCTCCCTCACCATTCCTGCTGGATTTTGCATTCAGGTCCTGGCTAGCCAAGGCCTGCTGAAGGCACACACCCCCCTCAGTGTCCAACCATGCATGAGTTACACTCTCACTCTCTCTCGTCAATGCTGACATCTGCTGGGGATCTCCACAGACAAGCCTCAGGTAGTTCAGCGGCTGGAAGCAGGCCTCCACCTCCCTCTCCAGTGTGTCTATCTGTAGGGTGTCCCTGTCCTGTCCTGTGACCAAAGCCTGTGAGGGGCAAGGACCTTCACTGCTGGCACCTGCTGGGGCCCATTTGGGAAACTGCAGCCAATCTTGATCACCCATTGGTAGGCACTGTTCCCGACCCGCATGGACCTTGACGTCAGGCTGCTCAGGGACTCCCAAAGAAGCCGGGCTTGGAGCCACTGGGAGCTGCATCTTCTCCTCTTGGTCTTCGTCCCCAGACCTCTCCTTCTGCAGCTGAGTGTCTTCCAGGCACAGCTGGTGGTCCTTCTTGCCCTGCGCCCTCCTCCAGACCTCTTTGCCCTTTCCTGATGGAAACTGGCTACCATTTGGCTCTGGCTCTCTGGTCTCACGGGCTCTGGAGTGGGAGGCCTCTTCCTCCTTCTCTGGTGACAGCTTTCCCAAGAGTTCCCAGCCACATCCTTCCACACGTCCTCTCTTTCTCAAGGAATCAGGACCCTCCTGTGGCCTAGAGGTTGTTCCATGCAGAGTCGGTATGAGACATTCTGGCCAGAGCCGAGGACAGTGGGCCATGAGCTGGGACTCTGAAGCCCTGCTCCCTTCCTGCATGCCCTCTGGGGCTTGGACCTCCGTGTCCAAGATCAGCTTCTCACTGCTTTCCTGGTCCAGCAGGGACTTGTCCTCAAGCTCTGATTTTATCATTCCCAAGATTCCCATCACCTCCCACTTCCCTGCACTTGCAGCTGGAGGTCCACTTCTCTCTTCCCACATGTCTCTGGGCTCCTTGGACCCTTTTGTGGGAAATGGGCCATTTGAAATGAGTGGCGACTCCTGGATGAGAGAGGTGACATGGCTCCTTGCCAGATGACAAGGCCAGCAAGGGTGTACCACAGCCCCAGAGGCAGGTGAGAGCTTGCTGTCCAGCTCTTCTTGGGTCTGAAGTTCTTGTAGGAGATGATCCGGAAGCAGAGGTGATAGCAGGAGCTGTGGTTCCCCAGCAGGTCCCCAGAGCGGGAGCATGGATGTGGGTAACAACAGAAGGGGTTCCTGGGCTCCAGCAGCTCGAAGACCCTCTGAAACTCCTGCCAGCTCCAAGGAGCAGAGTGGCTCATCCATCCCTGGCTCTGGGAGGCAGCTACACAGCAGCCCAAGAGTCTGTCCATCTAGACGGGGCTGGACAAGAGCACCCTGCAGGTGTAGAGAGGAGATGTGGTATGGAACAGTCTCTGCCTGCTGAGCCCCCCCCCAACATCTGATCATGTCCCACCCCCAGTGCTCTTTGAACCTGCTCACACAGCTGCACACATGTCCTGCTCTTCCACCTCAGGGCCTTGGCCTGAGTTCTTCCCATTGCCCAAGATTCTCCTTCTCCCAGATATCCTCAAGAAAAACCCCTTCATCTCAAACCAAACATTGCCTCCTCACAGAGACCCAACCCCCTGGAGTACTCACTCCCTGGCCATCCTCACTTATCTTCTGCATACTACACCATAACGGATCATACACAGATGTCTATGGGGTGGCCCACACTCCCCACTGCTCTTTTCTATCTAACATGGTCTCCATGAGCACCACAGAATGTGAAGTTATAAATGAGGTTTGATTCTGCAGGAGCATGAGCCACTCTGTGGCACAGTATACACAGTATGACATGAACTGTCTATTCCCCTGGGGCATAGGCGCTGGCCTTTATTTTGCCCCAGGCCTGGAGCAGTACCAAGCTCACCTGAGAGGCTCTAGACCACTCTGAATGTCTTTACAGTCATTTATACCACGTGTCTATCCAGAAAGGAAGATGCCTGGCTCACAGCAGCTGAGTGGAGCAGGAGAGTGGGTGACAGACCTGGGCTCCAGTCAACTTCTCTACCAGCCCCTGAGCTTCTCAGTCTCCCTGGGTTAGAGGGAGCCGTGGGACTGTGGACAGGATCTTGGCAGAGACTCTGACCAACAGGAAGAGACTTAAACTTTGCCTCTAATCTAGAGGGAATCGCTTGGCTTCTGGAGTCACACACCTGCATTTGTAAGCTGGATATCCCTAAATTAAAAGATCTAGCTTGGGCCTCAAGGGCAGCGGCAGCACAGTTCTAACACGGTGATGAGATTAGAGACAATAGAATTAGCAGAGAGATGGATATGGCACTGAAGCTGAGCACATGCTATTTCAGAGTGACAAAGAACTGTGGAATTCCTTCCTCTATATGGAGCCAAACTGCATGAGGGGATGGTTCAGGAAGTGAATGAATGAACAAATATATGCATGGATGTATGGATGGATGGATGGATGGATGAGGTTCAGAACCACAGAGCCGTATCAGGACAGCAGTCTCAGTTTAGCTTTGTTCTTTAGGACCAGAGGCAGAAGCCAAGGTCAGTGGTTTGCCACAGCATCAGGAAGAATTCAGATCCAGCTCCTGAGATCAGATCATTGGAATGACACAGAAGAAGGAGACTGGAGCTCTGCACCTCAGAGCTGGGGAGCTCTGGGAGTCCCAGCATCCTTCAGGTCTCATCATCTCCAGATAGGGAGGCAGTACTTCTGTAGGTGGTCAGGGTCTTCACTAAGGCATCATGAGTGTCTTGGGGTAGCCCAGCCCAGGCACTGAGTTGGGTTTCTTTTTGCCCTACCCTACTTCTTGGCTAGGTCTCAGCAAACTGCATCCCATCCCCTCAAACCTCTCTCTCAGTCATTTCCAGAATATTCTTCCAAATCTGGAGCTTCCTCACAAGAAGAGCCTCCCCAGGTGGCCGCATCACCATGCACATAGGAAGGCCACCAAGGCTGTACTGATCTTCATATCTACAGAACCCTCTGGCCTCACCTGTCTACGCTCAGACCCTGGCAGGTCTCCCTGGAGTTTGTCTATGGTCCTTGCTGGCACCACCATGCAGGGGGCTGGTCTAGCTCCAACACAGCTGTGGGGGTCTTCTGAGAGCTGGCCTAGAACAGGAAGACCCCGAGGTTAAAATCCCTCTTGGAAGATCAGTGACAATGACCAACAGCCATGTCAGCTGACAGATGTCTCTCTTGACTCGGGTCTCTTAGCCTTTGGTGACTCCTGATGAGCCCCACTCTGATGGGCCAGGCAAGGACCTGAGGCTGGAAGATATGAATGACCACCAACTGTGAGCAGAGGAACTGGTTCTCAAGATACTTCCGTGGACCACATCTAGACTATTCCCATGAAGTTTTTGGACCCTCAAGGTCCTCATCTGTCAACAGGGTGATACCCCCACCCTGACCCTGCACCGATTTCAGGAACATCCCCACCAAGTCCCATCCCATCCTGGCTCACCCAACAGCTCTGATCCCTAGACATGACTGAAGGATGACATCAGCTGCCTCCTCCTGCAACCAGCAGCCCTGGGTATCATGAGACTTGGACTGCTCTTAGGTCTTGAGAGCTGAGGATGAGCAAGCAGGGTCTCTTTTAACAGGGAGGTAAGAAATTGTCTGACAGTTAGAGACCAGGGACCTCAAAGCCCCAGTAGTTCTCAGACTGACAGTCACTACAAGTCTCATCCTCAACCCAAGGAGTTGTCTGGGGTGGAAGGTGGCTAGGAAAGCCCCTGCTTACCATAGATGTCTCTGGGAGGACAAGGCCCCACATCCAACCTGCAGCTGGCTGGCATCCTTTGAGAGCTGAGTGCATAAGTTTAAGTGTCCAGTTATCCTAAGCTAATGGCCCCTGGAACATCACACCCTGATTTTGCCTTGACCAGTTGTGTGACCTTGAGCCTCTCTGACCAGCTGTGTGACCTTGAGCCTCTCTGAGCTTTGGCTTGTCTGTAAGAGGAGTAAACCATCCTGCCCAACACTGTAAGGATAACATGAGGCTAAGTGGGCTGGCCTATCAGATGGATGTCAGGTGGCCCCTCTATGTACCACAGCATCCACAAACCTGCTGGGGCTTGAAGTCCACGAGCATCGCTGTGGCAGCCTTGGATGCTGCAAGGATCCGGCACCTCTTCTCTGGGCGAGGGCAGAGAATCACTCTGTGCACAGCCCAAGGCACCCTTGAGAGAAACAAAGAATTGAACAGTCACAAGTGCCCTGGTGGAAGTGTCCACTCCAAGCCCATGCCTATGATCCCTTCATAGCAATAGTCAGACCCCTCCAAAGTAAACAAACTAAGGTTCAGAGAGCAGTGAGCTCAAAGCCATGGAGCCTAAGCCGGGCCATTGGTTTATCAGGCCACAGTGCTTTTGCTGACTCTTGGGATTCTTTCAGTAAGTTACAAGGGGTGGCAGTCCGTCCTTGGAGTAGTCTGTCCATCCAGACAAGAAACTCTGTGTGTGTGTGTGTGTGTGTGTGTGTGTGTGTGTGTGTGTGTGTGTGTGTGT
>CABHPR010153466.1:0-19511 GCA_902168415.1 Peromyscus melanophrys | reverse complement strand
TGTGTGTGTGTGTGTGTGTGTGTGTGTGTGTGTGTGTGTGTGTGTGTTGGGTGGCAGGGGGTCCCAGCCTTACTCCTGTATAGTCTCTCTGTCCCTCCAGGGAAAGCTGGCATCTGCCCAGGAATTTTGAATGTTCCCCTGTGAGCAAGTCCTAAAGGGGACAGTAGCCAGTGACCTAGAAAGTGCCCCCCAGACCTGCAGGAGGCCAGCTGTGTGAGCAGAGAGGAACATGTCCAACATGGTCCTGGAGGCCACCTGTGAACTGCTCCAGCTGTCATGACCACTGTAGGCTCTTCCCCCTGACATGGCGGCCTCCTGGCCTGCCACCATGCTGGCTACATTCTCTGCCTCTGGGCCTCTACACAGGCTGTTCCTCCTGCTACTTTAGGGAAGGGTCCTAACAGCCAGCCAACCATCACACAGGCCTCTTTGTAGCTGGCTCCCGGCCCTGGCTCCACCCCACTGAACATTTGACCAGCAAATTAAACTGGAAACCAAACCAGATCAGGATGCTTCTCGTTTCTCGCTCTTGTCCAGCAGGATAAAAATCCCATCTTCCCTGTCTCACACATACACCTTGTTCTGTGTTCCAGCCAGGGACTGGAGACCCCAGGGCATGGGGCAGGGCTGTGGTTGAGCCAAGGGGTACCTGAGTGGCCCTGGGCAAACTCACACACAGTAAACTTCTGCCTCTCACCTAGAATCAGTTTTGTAACAGCTCAGTCTTTGGAGCATGCAAGCTATTGTAAGAGGGTAGTAAATAAGGGCTAGTGTCCTGCAGAAGCCGTGGTCAAGTCCCCAGGAAGCTTTCTTTGGCCTTCCTTGACCTTTTTATAAATCAAGTCCCCATCACCCTCCCCCATGGCCCCTCCTTCTGCTACTCGGTGCTTGTGACCTCTTATCTACCTGTGCAACGGTTTGTGCTGTATCCTTTTCCTTCTAAGTCAGGGCCCTCAGCCCCAGCTGTACCATAGATTCTTCCAGAAGCTTCCATCAAGGACTGACGAGAGCACTCAACCAATAGCAGCCAGAGGACATAGGCAACAGTTCACATCCTAATTAGACAACAGGCTGCATTCAGACAGGCCTGGCCAGACAGGCCACTGTCACCTGTGCTCATAGCCCCGTCACCTGCCTCTGTTTCTGTCCACTCAGTTCTCACCTGGCCATAATTAACAGCTTACAAATCACCATGAAAGCAAGATGGAAGATCAGAAAGATGAAGGAAGGGAGAGACAAATGCAGGAAGGTTGAAGAAGATGGAGAGAAGGAAGGATGGAGAGAAAGATCAGAAAAGAAAAAAATAAATGAAACAGGAAAAAGAGGGGATGAGCAGAGAAAGAGTCAAGCTCCAGGTAGGGGTGAGGAGAAGAGAGCATAGAGAAGAGGAGGAATGGGCAGGTGGAGGAAGGAAGGCTGGAGTCAGCACAGAGACAATTGTCGTGTTTCACTGAGGCCACACGTTCACCACGACACTTACTGCACATCCTGCTTGCGCCATGCTTCTCTGCCCAGATGGCTTCAGGAATGCTCGCTGAGCCCCAGCTAAGGACCAGGCCTGGTTCCGTGGCTGGGGACACAGCCACAGAAAATGCACTCGCTTTCTGCCCCAGGGAGACCTCTAGGGGGCGTCCTACATGCTATGATGCTGAAATGATAACTTTTCTGGTCTACTCCACCACCACCACCCGCCCACTCCATGAGTGATTGAATCAGTAGTCAGAGAGGGAGAGTAACTTGTCTAAGGCCACACAGCAAGTCAAATGGAAAACGGGAGAAGAGCACCTATAGGTCACAGTACATCCTTCTGTGCTTTTCTCTAAGCACAGATAACAGAAGATTTCTCCTTACACAAAACGTAAACTTTAGCTTTGTGCATTTTTGTTGTTGTTCAATAGTTTAGAGGAAACAAATCCCCCAAACTCTCCTGCTGTGGTTTTGGGGCTACCTAATGTTCTCTGCCCACAAATCTCCTAAGTCCCAGCTTCTTAAAATGGGTGTCATGACTCACACAGGGTTATGCAACTAAGTGTCACCAAAAACTTGGAAATAGTAAAAGAGTTCTGAATGTCCAAGTACACCAAATGAACTCGGAATCAAATATGTAATGAAATGAGGCATTCCTGGTAGCGCTCCCCCGTGCTGCTCTGTGTGACTATATGCAAAAATACATACACACATCTACTCATTAGCATGCAAATTTGCTTTAATCTTTAGTAAATGTTAAACATATAAATATATAAAAGAATTGTTTAAAATAAAAATTTTATTACTTATCAGTAAATGTTTGGCTTGTATAACTACTTTTAAAACTTACTTTATTTGTATTTATGTGTATCTGGATGTCTGTGTGTGGGTATGCACATGCTGGGAAGGGTACAGTATGTGCAGAGACCAGAAGAGGGCACCAGATCCCCTGGAACTGGAGTTACAGGCAGTTGTGAGCATCCTGACGTGGGTGCTGAACAGAAAACCTGGGTCCTCTGGAGGAGGGGTACATGCTCTTAACCACTGAGCCGTCTCTCCAGCCCCTGTGCATCTGTTTTCTATGCTGGCAAACCTACGTTGTGGGGAAACGATGTCTTAAGCGATAGGTGTGGTGAGTGATTTGAGAAACCCTGGCTTAAGCGAGACCATGCAGGCTCCATCTCACGGGGTACTGAGGCTACCTTGGATTCTGCCAGCTGCAAACAGCACTAAGGTGGAGACAGCTGTGCACAGCTGCTTGGCAGCTGCTAACTCCTTTCTTCAAAATGTGCTGTGGTCTGAATGGGAAGCGTCCCCCCACGCTTATGTGTTTGAACCCTTGGTCCCAGGAAGTGGCTTGCTGGGGGCAGGCCTGGTGGTAGCACACACTTGATAAGCTGGCCCCATGTCCTACCTGCTCTCTGCTTCCTGAGTGCAAACACGATGTGACCAGCTGCCTCGTGTCCCTGATACCTGCCATGCCTGTCTCACCAGGCTGGGACTGTACCCCCAAGTCATGAGCTGAAATAAGCCCTCCTTCCCTTACACTGCTTCTTGTCATGTATTCAGTCACAACAGTGAGAACAGCAAACATCTGTCCATGGAGGTTCATGGTCACATAGTAAGTATAGGCATTCTTACAGCATTTAATACTCACTGACTGACAGCCCTCCCCAAAGGCTTAGGTCTACAAAGGCCAAAACCCTACACAGAAGTGGCTCCTTTAATAGCTGCATGTATTGACTATTTCCTTCTGCTCTCTCGCTCTCTCTCTCACACACACACACACACACACACACACACACACACACACACACACACACACACACACACACACACACACACACACTCCAGTCCCAGGGCCCAGCACTGCTCCTGGGACACTGCAGAAGCCCGGTGAACACTCACAGAGCAGCACGCCAACACACCAGCAGGCAAATGGCAGTTTGCCATCCACCATCCTCCTCGGCTCCTTTGACTGTCAGGAGCCCTTCCTCCAAACGCCTCCTAGTGGCCCACTCCTCTGGGGACTTAGCTTTTAAGCAACCTATTCTGAAAGTTGTCACCTATCTGAGTTTGGGCAAATGGAGTTCACTCCTCTAGACTCAGCTTAGGGACAGGGGCACTAGTGCCTCCCTGGCTGCTTTACAACAGCTAAGGGAGCCTTTCAGGGCCAGTGCTCCGTGGCTAAGCAGCAATTGAAATGTCTTCTCACAATGCCCACCCTATAGCTCACAGCTCAGCTCCCAGAGTCCATCAGATATAATAAGCAGAGGGCCATCTTGGGAGTGGGGTCTGTGCTCCCTTCAAACCTGGCTTCTTCCATTTGCTGGAGCACGTGACTTTCCCCACCTGCCTCAGCTCCCTCCCTTGTAAAGTGAGGACTACTAACTCCACCCCCTCATCAGCTGGCTGCCGTGAGCACACAGCTCCAGGTAAATGGCAGCTTTGTGAAGACTGTCTGCTGCACAGGTCCCTACACATACTCACTCCATACCTCTTGTTTCCCAATCTCTGTTCCTTACAGCAATACAGCCACATGAAGACAGTCCCTGGGACTGGGGCAAGTGGCTTCTTGTGATCACTTCCTCACTGAGCGGCTCATTTGCTGAGCATCACAGTCCGTGGGTGTCAGTCCCATCTCATAATAAGAACGCTGAGGCACACAAGTTCAGTAACCAGCCCAAGACTATCCTGGCCAGTCTGGATCACTACTGGCCCCTAAGTGGGATCCCCCTGCAGTTCCCTACAGGAGTACCTTCCTTCCCCACATCAGCACACAACTCCCCCTACTGAGAAGTGTTGCATGTCCCATGGGTTCCTAAGAGCAGCCTCTGTTTTTCCCTCTGCTCCATACATAAGGACCACTGTTTATGGACAACATAGAGGACCTTCAGTAGACATCTTTTGGCTTTGATAGTCCAAGCCCTACATACAGTGCAGCTCCTTGGGGTGCAGGGCCTGCTGAAGAGAGAGCATGCAACAGTGAGGTCGTGGATGCTTGTGACTGGTGAAGGCTTTCCAGCTGAGGGTGGACCCTACCTGTTCCAGCCACTGAAGAGTCCAGATCCCAAAAGAGCTACTGACTCTTGCCCCTGATCCAGAGGGAAGGACAGCAGAAGGAGGCGCGATTCCCTGCTGGTCCTGATGTTGTCTTGGTGTCTATGGCCAAATCACTTGCCCTTCCTGGGCAGTCCCTCCATCAGCCTTGTGGGAACAACCCCTAACACATGAGGGATTAAAGGAGAGAACAGGAAATGGACAAATAGGAGCAAGACCCTGCCAGGCATCTAGGAACCCACTCTTCTCAGAGAAGTGTTCTGAAGAAACAGTGAGTCCCAGCGCTCAGGATGATGACAAGCTGGGAGAATAAGGCCTCAGGCAAACCGCCTAAATGAAAGCACATTTATGGCAATCACAGAAAAGATGCTAAGTGACAAGTTCCATGTGCGCATCATTTATTTTCAGAATTGCAAGGAGACAATGGTAAGTGTACACTTTGTTTTCATCTTGATGGCTGAACAAGAGGTGCACGGGAGGGACAGGCAGGAGATAAAGCAGTGAAAATGCACAACAGAACACAGACGCCATCAGTCAGCTGGCCCAGGCAAGAGACAGGCCATTATCTGGAGAACTTGAGCATTCCAGGTTCCAATTAAAAGACACGTTTGAATTTTTAAATGAGCAACTCCCATTGGTTTGTACCGTCTGTCTGTTTTTGTTGTGTTTTTGTTTGAGGCAGGGTCTGCCACTGCCCAGGGTGGCCTCGAACTTTCTATGTAGCTTGAATTCCTGATCCTCTTGCTCTATCTCCCAAGTGTCTCCTCTTCTTTAAAGGAACTGAATTCACTATGGCTTTAGGGACACAGGTCTAATGCAGCTGGAGCCACCCGCCCTGATGCCAACTTCCAGGTCTGTCTCTCAACAGTTATGTGTGACCACAGGTAAGACACTACTGCCCAGAGCCTCAGCTTCCTCTCTATGGAGTGAGGATGCTGAGAGCAGCTGCCCCTGTCTCCACAAGCTTTGAGAGGAAGCTCTGAACACATGTGGCACATGGCAGGAAGACATTAAATGCACATGTTTACTCTTCCGTCAACTAAAGAGGAAACAAATGTCCAGTCTTCTTGCCCTAGCATAAGAACCATACCCATGTCTAAAGAGCTAGTAATGGAGAGATCCAGAAGATGCCTAACCCATGGCGCTTTCTCCTAGGCAGCCCTGGGGCCCGGTTTGCTGCTGCTGGGAATGGAGGATGCAAAGACCAGTGGATGCTGGACCTGCCCTGGGAAGTTCACAGCCCAGGAGGGGAGGAAGTTGCTCACAGCCTGGAATGACCACTATGGAAGACAGGGGAGGAGTGAGTGTTCTTGGGGAAGGGGCTGGGTCAGAGGAGACCTATACTGTGGGTTGAGGATCTGTCTCTCACAGGGCTTGCACACTGTAGGGATCCACTCAGTGTCAAACAGATGGGTGAACAGAAGGACAAACCGTGAAGGGTATGAGGGGCAACTGGCTGCCTGGCAACCAGCTGGATGAGTGGACAGATGGGGAAGATATAGATGAATGGGGACACCAGGAAGCACAGGTGACAGTGGACAGAGGCCCAAATGTTTCTTGTGCTCCCAAATTCATATGTTGTGAAATCTAATCACCCAGGCAATAATGTGAGGAGGTGATTAAGTAGGAATGGACCCCTCAGAGGTGGTCCATCACTCTCATGATAGAGGCACATGCCCCTTCCACCAGGTGAGTACTCCGCAGCCACAAGGTACCATCTACAAACCAGGTCTCCTACACCTGAGTCTGTGGGTGCCTTGGGTTGGGTGTGAGAGGCTAGACTAGTGTTGGGGTGGAGGTTCACTGGTTATCTCTCTTGCCACTGTGACAAGTTACCTGGCCAAAGTAACCTCCAAGGATGAAGGATTTATTCTGTCTCTTCATGTAGAGACTAGAATAGCCAGGAAGGTGTGGAGCTGGGAGCAGCTGGGGAAGGAGTTCGGGCTCTGCCTCTTCACAGCTCAGGAAGCTCCAGCAGGTGGAAGCCTTGAGCTAGAACTGCAAGTCACCCCAGCAACCCACTTTCCCCACCCAGGCCCCACCTCCCAGCAGGTGTCTCTAACCTTTCAGTATTGTGACTCCGATATTTTCACTACCACGTCCATGCTCGAGAACCGCATGATTGCTCTTTTTAAAACCCTCATGGTGTTGTAAGTCTCGGCTTTTGTGTTAGGCCGCATTCGTAACTATCCCAGAGAGACTGCAAGGGCTGCAGATTGAACACTCCTGTCAGGTCTAAGTGGGGTTCTACAACCTCCCCAAACAGGACCAGCAGCTGGGGACCAAGGGCTCAAACATGTGAGCCTGTGGGGGAGGTGGGCCATTGCACATTCGAACCCTTAACAGTGGGTGAGGGGAAGAACAACAGAATATGGCTGTAGGGTGTAGTATGCAGTTGGACATGGGGGTCTGCAAGTGCGTGGACAAGTGGGTAGACATCAAATGGTTGGCAGATGAGTAGATGGTCATATGGGTAGTGAGTGACCATTCGACAGTGGTGAGCTCGTGTGTATGGATGATGGGGACGGAGACTGGGTATGGTGAAGGATGGATCGGCCTCTAGTTCATAAATGATGAGAGGATGCTGGGGAACGACCTTGATCAAGTGGCTGGACAGGAGTCAGAGGAGGGAGGGCAAGCGGTCATTCCTGTGTTGGGTTCCCGCCACTTACCAGGCTACCGCGCCCCAGCTGGGCCCGCAGGCGCCTGTTTTGCTGGGCGAGCTCCTCCACCTGGCTTTGCAGACCTATCTCCGACAGCGTCAGCCCATACACGCAGCAGCGCAGTTCCTCCAGCTGTTCCCGCAGCTGCCGCTCAGTGACGCTGTGCTCCCGCAGCCTGCGCGCCGCCTCCGCCCACTCCCGCTCCGCGCGCTCCGCCCTGGCCCGCAGTGCGCTCAGCTCTGAGGCCTCGGGAGCGCTTAAGGAACCGGCCAGGATCTGCGGCCGGGGGCTGTCCGCACTGGGTAACGGGTCCGGGGCATGCAGTTGTGCCAGCAGGAGGCCGGCAGCGCGGCCCAGGCGCCGCACGTCGCGCTCCAGCTGCTGCACCTGCGCCCGCAGAACGCGCTCCTGCTCCCGCACCAGGCCCAGCTGTAGCTGCTGCGCCCACCCACAGCGCTCCAGGGTTGCCGCCTGCCTTGCCAGAGCCTCGTCCTTGTGCCGCAGCCGCTCCTGCAGCCGCCGCTGCCGTCTGGCCGCGCTCTCCGCCTCCCGCACCTAGGAGTTGTGGTGATGGGGACGTCAGGGAGCCCCAGGCACACGCCTTGCTCGCTCTGATTTCTCTGCCTAACAGTCCCGTAGTCTGTGCATAGTAGGTATTTTGCATTAAAACGTTACGCTGGGACCAAAGATGGCTCAGAGGATAAAGTCACTTGCCACCAAGCATGAAGACCCAAGTTGGGTCCCCCAGGACCCGCACGTGGTAGAAGGAGTGAACCAGTCCCACAAGCTGGACTCCGACCTCCACTGTGATGCATGTATGTACACGCAGAAAATAAATAAACACTTTTTAAGTTATGCTGATTACTGAGTTTGCTGGCACTGTGGCCAAGAGTCATCTTCACCTCACCCTAAACTGAGCCCCGGAGCTCCATGAGGTTCCCTAAGTCTGTGTGTGTGCAGTGGGTTGGAAGGGCAGTACACCCTGCAGAGGGTCTCTGGAATTGCTCAGTCTGAACAGTTCACACCAATTTCCAAACTCCACAGAACCTTCCAGAACTTCTTATTTCAGTGATATGAGCTGAGCAGAGGCCAGGAAACCACAGCAGCTGTTCACAACTCAATGCCTCTCCCACCCCCAAATAGGGCTGTCATTAGTCCCGCCACACACTCAGAAGTTACCTGTATAGTGGGACAGCTGAAATTCTTGCAGCCAGCTCTGGGGCACAGCATGGCAGCCTTGTGTCTGACTCAAGGGCTTCCCTCTGTCCCTCAGCCATCCACCTGATCTGGGAACACTTCTCCATATTTGGACACCCCGCCTTCTCCTTACCACATACAGGGAACTGGACTGGGGTGCAACACCACCCTGAAAAAACGGGGTCTTCAGTGTTCACAATCTGACCAGACAAACATTGCCTCTGTGGTAAGCTTTCTCTTACCAGCTACCTGCCACCCTCTGCTGCCAGAGAGCCTGTAGGTGGGAGAAACACACACCAATGAGGAAAGGAAGGACAGGCCATCTCAGGCAGGCTCTGTGGGGTAGTTTATTGGTGAGGTGTGGAGTTGCATTTCCTGGATGTAAATTCTCCTGGCTTTACGATTGTGTGAATTCCGTAGTGGGTGTCTGTGTGGTTCTGGGTGCCTGGGGATCCACGGCGTGAGTGGGTGGGCCTTTGGCACCTCTCAGGATGACCAGAGCTCACTGCAGAAATGAAGCCTCTTTGCTTCCTTGGAATATGACCAGAGCAAAGTTGCCATCTGTGACAGATCAGACACGAAAGATGCCCAAAGCCTGTTCACACATCGCTGCAATACTGACTCCCTCATCCCAAAATCTCCACCAAAAACATAAAGGCTAGAGGTTAAGGTTGGATGGGGGCTGGGCTGCAGCTGGGCCACATGTGACCCTGACCCAGCCATTGAATCTCTAAAGAGGTTTCTTGACAGGTCTGTCTGAATGCCTTCGTGTTGTTCAAGACAGTAATAACAACAGGGAAGCATGTGGAAAGGGCATAGAGCCTCCCCAGAACCCCTCACGCCACAATGCAACTAGCTGACATGGCACCCTTGCCCTTCATTTTCCATCACACTATAAGCATCTCCATGCAGGACTGTCCCTGACTCCCCTGGCAAATCCCAGGTGTGTCAAGAGCAAGGCTCAAAAACCCTTACAGCGACTCCTCCAAGAAACCACATGTCCCCAGTGCACAGCCACAGCCTCTACCTTGCTAGGAAGACTCCCCTGGGGTTGAGAAGCCAAAGGCATGTGAGCCAAGGAGCCAATTTAACGTGACTCTGCCTCCAGTGGTCAGGGGAAAGGCAAGAGTGCTGACCCCCCAGTACCCGAGGACTGAGTTGAGCTGAATTGAGCTCCTTGCCTGGCTGTCCCATGGCTGCCCACTGTCACAGACACACAAGCCTGTCACATAGTTCATGCACACACACCAAGGCACAGCTGAACAAGACTCAAGAAACAACACTCCCTTTAGTGCAGGCACCACCTGTTCATATTGAGTTCCCATCCCACGAATGGACTGCACCCTGAAATCTCAAAACCCCGAAGCTATGCTTTAAAGTGCAATCCCTGAAGCCGGGTGCCCGGGCATCATAGGGTACCTATTGCAGAGATCCAGATCCATCTGCTATTTCTTCCTCGGTGTGCCCTGAATCATCTCCCCTGCTAGAAGGTTTCTTATGATGGATAAGAATGGCCGCTGGATAACATTAGTGAGATGCACACCTCTCTGAGCATTCTACATGTTTCTAGTCATTTAACTCATATGACCACCTGAGAGGTGGGTACCATATTATTCCCATTTTACAGATGAGGTAACTGAGACCTGTCAAGGTTATATCACTTGTCCAATGTCACACAGCCAATTCAGCAGTAGAACTAGGGTTTTCCTCCAAAACACGCCCCTTAACTACTCACTGCTTCTTGGTGGAGATGTCTCTTGTGTTCTGGGCCTCCTGCCCCCGCCCCCCACACACACACTCCCCAAAGTCTTAGCTGTCTTCCTTGGGCTTCCTAGTGCCAGCTCCTTTGCTGGGAGGTTATCTCTTCAGTGACCCCTCTGGAGTCCCAGACGTACTTCCCGGCCTTTCCCTCCCCGGGCGCACCTCTTTCCCCAGCCCTCCACAGCAGCACGTTGGTCCACCTCGACCTCACACTTCATATTCCCTTCCCGGCAAGGTCTGGGAAGGTCTGCCCCCAGTCCTCTGAAACGTTTTTTTCCCATCACACTCACAAGATGCCCAAGTCCCTCCTCCACCCAGGTTCTTATCTCTCCTCTGTCCCTACCTGCATGCAGCAGTTTGAAGACAGAGACCTGCATTGGCCACCTCCTGTCCTCAGGAGCCCGGGCATGAGAAAGATATGGACATGCTGACACCCAGGCTTCCCCAGGAGGCCTGGGAGGTAGGGAGGGGGAGGGCAGACAGAGAAGCTGAGGCCCAGGGTGACCAACCGCACGACCAGGCACTGGGAAGTAGAAGGGACACTAACCTGGCTGACCAGTTCCCCCTGCAGTGCCCGCAGCTGCTCCTGGGCGTGGAGTGAGGCACGTCTTTCCTGGGCCACGCAGGCACTCAGCTGTTCTACCTTCAGGAGAAGCTTCCTCTCCGACAGCTCCAGCTCCTGGACCCTGCAGGACCGGAAGCAGGAGACACTCGCTCAGGGCGGGAACTGTGTAAATCCCACCCTCACCCCTCCAGTCATCTGGCCCAGCTACTGGTCTGAGAGCTTCATTGTAAAACATTCACATGCGTCGTCAACTCGGGCTCTCACTCTGTAGCCCAGGCTGGCCTCAAAATCATAACCATTCTCTTTCTACCTCCTCAGTGCTTGGGTGACAGGAGTGAGCCACTATCTCAACTATACGTATATCATTAGAAAGTCTCTGCTCTACCTCAAAGATATCACTGCACAGATGGGAAGATGGCTCAGTGGGTAAGAGCACTCATTTGGTGAGCATGAGGATCTGAGTTCAAATCCCCAGCACCCACATAAAAGCTGTGCCTGTAACTCCAGCACTGGAGACGGAGACAGACAGACCTTGGGAGCTCACTGGTCATCCTGCCTAGCCAAAATGTGAACTTCCATTTAAAAGAGAGGCCCTGCCTTAAGGCAATAAGGTAGGGTGTAATGTAGGAAGACACTCTCATGCCCTATTTGGGCCTCTCCATGCATGTGGATGGGTATTGCATGGATATGCATACTACATACGTGTGTATACACATACAACAATGTCACTTGCCACAGAATTCAACCATAAGTGTTTCTCAGCCTTAAGTTAGCAACCCACATCCATGAAGACCAAGAGACAGAGTGGGGACCAACCAGCCAAGAGCTTTTTCTGCACTATCGGACTAATGCTCACAACTTAACCAGCCTCCAGGTAATGAACTTCACACAGGAGAAAAGTGAGGACCTGAGAGGTGGATTATTTCCCCGGGTCACACAGAAGTGTGGATTCCAGGCTGACCTTTCACCTTACTCACTGCTGCCTCCCATTCTGGCTCCAAACTTACGAATGTCTTCTAAGGAAATACTGACAGTCAAAAGAAGGTTTCCGTGATTTAAAAAAGGGGTGCATGCTTTTGTGACTCGCACTTCTACGTGAGATGCTGTTCTGGAAGTGGGCTAAGGGACTGATATGGGAGCAGCTGAGCCACGCAGAGCTCTGTGCTGCATGATGAGCAGAGACTGTGCCTAGCTGGGAGGGGACAAGCCCTGACTGCAAACAGGAGAGGTGACATTAGATGGTGACATTTGAAGGGGAAGTCAGAGCAAGGCTCCCTCCAGAGGTTTCTGTCTCCAGGACAGTGTTAGCCCTGCCTCCACGCTACGTAGCCTTGGCCTGAGGCACCCCTCCATCTCCCACTTCTTCATATGCTTTCTCCTTCACCCAAGACCACCTGGTGACCCTCTCGGACTCAGACCCCTATCCACAAGGAGAGACCGGCTCTGCTGCCTGCCTCTGCCTTTACCGCCATGGAAGCCTAACGGGGTTAGTTTATCACTGTGGCCCTCAGATTTGCATCCATAAGACAGACAACTGCACTTTGCTCACAGGGTTTTGCTGGGATTAAAGAGAATGGTGTCTTACAATTCAAAACACAATTATGGGTTCCTCTCCTTGGGGAGGTCTCCCTACCCCACTTGATTAAGTCCTCTCGAGCGACTCAGTCAGGAGGTGGAACTGGCACCTTCTCGCTGTTTTTGAGATCCACCGAGAGCCGAAAAGGAGACAGTAAAACCATTCTCTTCCTTTTGGGGAGAAACCTGTGTCCTGAGCACAGGAGACAGTCTGTTTCTGACACGAGAATAAACAGTCAGTGCAGTAGCCGAACTGTGGCTCCAGATACTCCCAGATCCTGATCCCTGGAAGAAGGACATCACCCTTCATGTGCACAGAAGCTGCAGGGCAGGTGAAGTCAAGTCTGTGGGAGGAGACAGGTCCTGGAGCATCATGTGGCCTCTAGCCAGTCAGAAGGAGGCCTAGGCAGAGCTGACTGTAGGGAAGAAAGCTGCAGAGCTACTGAGGTACCACACTTGCTGCAACTTGGAGATGAGCTGGGAGCCAAGGAGGGGTGCTCAGCTGAGGGTCAAACACCTAAGAGTGAGTCCCAAGGGTGTCTGGAATGAGTGTGACCCTACTGACAACTTGAGCTAAGCCTGAATCCTAACTTCCAGCCTCCAGGGCTGTTAATCAACTGAGCCAGGATTCCTGTTGTTTGTCTTGTTTTGTTTTAGAAACACTGTGTGAATGCAAATGTACATGTGTGTGGAGGCCAAAGGCAGACATTGCATGTTTTCCTCAACCACGCTCCACTTTTTATTTGTTTTGAGACAGGGCCTCTTACTGAGCTTGGAACTCACTTGTTGTAGGCTGGCCAGTGAGCTCTACCGCTCCCTCATCTCTGACTGACTCACAACACGGTGGTTGCAGGTGTGTACCACCCCTGGCTTTTACTTGGGTGTGGGGGATCCAAACTCAGGTCCTAATGTTTATGCAGCAGGACCTTTACAGTCAGAGCCATCTCTTTAGTCCCATCTCTGTAGGCTGTTCTTAAGTCACCAAGTTTCACGGCTGTATGCCTATAATCTCAGTACTCAGGAGGGAGAGGCCAGAGGATCAAGAGTTCAAGGCCATCCATGGCTACATATCAAGTCTGAGGCCAGCATGGGCTATGGGAAATCCTGTCTCCAATCCTACCACCACTACTTCCCAAGAAAAGCTACCTAGTGTGTGCCACTTGTCACAGCAGCCAGCCACGGGAAACCCATACACTCAGGACCATGAAATGGGCAAGGAATGTTTTTCTCTGACTAAACTAATCAAACGTGATGCTTGCAAAGACAGTGCCACAGAGAACACTGTGAGTCCAGGAGGCTCTGCCATGAACACATGGGCCCACAGTGGCTACAGACTAGACTTCTGGGCACCTGGAATCAAGTCCTAGTGCCCTTAGGGATGGACAGACACAGTCACATAACATCCCAGGTCTTGGTGTCTCCTTCATAAGAGAGCATACTCTCATCCTATTTTCCAGTCTTAAGGGTTAACCTTGAACACCTGCTGGGCAGGTAGGGCTGACTCAGGCAAGAGTGTGACAAGCCCTCAGTGTGACTTTGCTGCATTTGGGTCAGAAGTGATCGCAAAACTTACAGTCCAGTGAGATAGGAATGGGCTTTTTTTTTTCCTTTCAATTTTCTAACAAATACAGCTATGTTATTTTTATATTTTATCCATTTCTTTTCATTGATTAACTAACTTCATTTTTTGAGACAAGATCTGACTCTGTAGCCCAGGCTGGCCTGTGACTCACAATGATCATCTTGCCTTGGGCTCCTAAGTGCTGGGATTCAGGGCATGAACCTCCACATCCAGCTCTGTATTATTTCCATAGCAAAAAACTTTGGCATGCTATCACTGTTTAATTTAGATTTTTTATTTTATTTTATTTTTTTTAATTTTGTGGAGATCAGGTGACAACCTCAAGTGTCGTTCCTCAGGCACCATTCACCTTGTTTTCTGTTTATTTATTTTATTGTGGTGGGGCAGCGCATGTGTAGAGGTCAGATGACAATTTTGTGGGAGGTGGTTCTGTCCTTCAGCCATGGGGTCCTAGGAATTGAACTCATGTCATCAGACTTGACGGCAAACACCTTAACCACTGAGCCATCTCGTCAGCCCTGCATGTTAACTCTGTGGCTGCAGCAGGTCCAGTGTGCACTCCCAGCCACTCACTGTTTTCTAGTGAGACAGACGTACCAGAAAGTCAGCCGGGCATCTGCATCCTTAGTGGGCCGTTCAGACCCTACTTCTGCTCTTCATAGCCCTGACCCTATAGTTTATGCTTTCAGCCTCGGTTCCCCCATCCGGAAAAGGAGGTAATAACACTCTATACATCACAGGGCTCAAGGGACTCCAAGTGCGGCCAGAGTAGTCCCTTTCCCCTTCAGCCTTGCCATAGATCCTATCTCCCTATCCCCTGGCCCTCTCCTGCAAGATGCGCACTACATCTTCAAAGACAACAGTGGATACCTGGGCTCCAGCTTCAGAGGTGCCTCCACCAAAGTGCCCTGCCTCACCCTAAGTCCAAATCGATGACTAGATCCGCAACACAGACTGAAACACACTGTGAGCCAAAATGAACTTGTGTTCCTTTCCTTAGCTGAGCATTTGGTCACAGTGACAGGAAAAATGATTAACACACAAGGTCTCAATAATCTCCGAGAGACACCCCCGCCCCCCCCCCCCCCCTTCCTGGCCACCCCCAGAACAGCATTCCTTCACCACACCCATCCTTCATGATGCTCCCACCTTGTCACGGACCTATAGCAATAAAGCGAGCTGACCCTGGAAACCTCTAAGACAGTGGGCCAAAGTAAGTCCCTCCTCTTGAGAGGAAGGGAAGAAGGAAGGGAGGGAGGGATGGAAAGAGAGAGAGAAGAAGGAAGGAAGGAGAAGAAAATCCTTGGGAGGGCTGGGGTGTGACTGGGCAGCTAACAGTGCTGCTCCAGGACATGCAAGGCCCTAGCAGCCCCCAGCATCCAACCCCAGCACCATTAAAGAAAGGGAAGACAGGAAGAGGAGGAGAGGGAAGTGGAAGAGAGGAAAATGAGGGAGGGGGTGGGAGAAAAGGGAGGGGAGATGCCATTAGGAAAAAGCCAGAGGATGTGGTTTGAAAAAAAGACCTAGGTTCCGATGGCCATTCAGAGTCTGTGTTGGCTCCACCAGGGCCCACTCCAGAGGCTCAGCGGAGAGAAACAGCTGCTTGGTACCCTGTACCAAGATGACAGAAGAGCTGGGAGACCAGACAGAGATGACAGACAGCTAGCTGGTTCAGCAACTCTGGAGCCACTTCTGGTCCTGGAGCTAGGGGACTCCCCGGGGGGAACACGTGACCAGGGTTTGGACCAAGCCACACAGCAGGAGTTAAGCGAACAAAGAAGAAAGGCACACATCGCCTGGGCCCAGCCACAACAGAATGGAGGTAATGGAAGGTGTCTGGCTTCTCCCTTCCTCACTGACTGCCAGTGCGTCCCATTGACTGGACCCAGTGGATGGGGATCGGGCACAGAACAGGACCACGACGGATAGGAGAAGTGAGGGCAAATAACCGCCCAAGGCTGGTTCTGTACCTCTGGTGAGCCTGGGACCTCAGCTGGAGACAGGAGTCAAAGGACCACGATGTCAAAGGAATTCATCTACTCCCCCTCCACACACAAGAGTACTCACAAGGTTACACCCACCTGCTCCTCAGCCCTGACTCTGACATCACATGTTTGTCCACAGCTGCCAACAGCTTCCGCTCGGAGGATTCCAGCTGCTCCCTGAGAAGCCCTGTGTCCAAGTCTGGCCTGCTAGCTGCTTCTGGAAGGCATCGCTGCTCGTTGTCATCACTCTCCTCCACATCTCGGAACACCCAGCACGTGTCAATCTTTACATCCACGTTCATCACATCAAAGCCATCGCTGCTGGGAGCTCTGATGACGTAGCTGAAGTGCTTCTCGGTCTGTTCCTGGGCTGTCGGCTCCATCCCGGCAACATTTCATCAGCCCAGACTTAAGAAAAATAGAATGAGTCTGAAACATGGATTTTCTGGAAGTTTTGAGGTGACTACCATGCCTTTGGGTTGTCCGGGAAAATGTCCCTTGAGGAGAACAAGGACAGGTGGATTATTCATGAGTGAGTAGCTTGGGTTTCATCCACACAAACGTCATGCAATACGGACAAGCAGCTCATTTTACAAGTTGGCGTGCTAAAATACACCAAGGCTAGAATGAGACTCAGACCAGTCAGGTGGAATTAAATGCTTAGCAATGCACGCAAAGAGGAAAAGGAAACTTTCTAGGGAGTACCCCTCACAGGTTCTTCAAAGCAAGCAAAGCTCATCCCAACCATAATGAATGAGGTTCCGTGGGGCTGTTTGAGTGTACTACATACTTACCAAGGACCCACAGTCTGCCAGGAAGAGAAGATGGGAAATTAATGCCACATTGAGAGGTCTCTCACATCTACCTAGTCCAGTTGTCCTGGTGACCCTACGAGGCAGGCATCATCATGACCATTTTAGAGATGGTAAAATGGAGACTTCAGAAGGTGGAAGAGCTTATCTTCTGTAGGGAAGAGCCCTATAGATGGGAAGGAACAGCCAGGTCTGACTCCACACCTGAGAGTTTATGTGCTAGCCCAGGAGCCATGAGATCAAGTGTGGAATGAAACTGGCCTCTGGGTAGCAGACAAGTCCCTGAGAGCTCAGGGTTGGGGACGGGATCCAGAGGGTGAGGAAAGCAGGAATGGCAGGGAGCAGCAGGCAGGCCTAGGCAGAGATGCCTGGAGTCGAGGCACACCCCAGGTCACAGCCAATAGGACAGGAGTGGCTGGTCACATGGCCCACAGAAGGGACATGCTCACACAGGCGCTCAGGGTTCTTGGGCATCTCGCTGTGAGCACAGGGCAGTCACAGCCATTAAGAGTCAAGGAGGTGGCTGCTCCAAGCGGACATCAAAGGGTTGACAGAGGGAAAGAGCTGAGGCCACCAACCACACCAGCAGCCAGGACTAGGCAGAGAGGTAAAAGGACAGAAGGATGACCATAAGAGGCTTTGCTTCCCCAGAAAATGATAAGAGATGTTTCCATTCCTGTTTCTTAGTGCATTTTCCTCAGAGCACACAGATGTGCTCATCTCTGAAGTAGTGCCCCATGGGACCTGAAGGAAACCTTATTTCCCCTCCCCCACCTCTGCACATTGCCGCACTTTCAATCCCTCGCCATTTCCTGGTCTTTCTCAGACAATTGCCTCTTGCCATAAAGATGGACATTTATTTTAACCCTCTGTGTAGATCCACTTAATGAAGCCAGGAGGTTACCCAGCTAATGAGTACACTTGGGGTGAGCCATTCTTGGTAGGAGCAGCCGTGGTCTTGGGATGCAATGGGGTTTGACTGGAAAGCACACGTACCCCACCCTGAGCATCGTGCCTGCGCCCCTCTGGGTTGTTTAGGACACACTTACACTGGCTTCATGCTTTCCAACAATGAAGCCAGTGGCTCTCTTTTCTACCTTTGCAGAGAGGCCTTCTGAGTTCCCAGTAGTGATGTCTGGGGGAATGCAGAGACGGGAGCTGCAGGTAAAGAGCTGCAGAAGAGTTGGGCAGGCAGGCAGAATCAGCAATGTGAAACACTAGCCTTAAGGAACAGGAAGATCAACTTGAATCCTGGGTGTTGGGCCTGACTCCTCGGATTTGAATCCCATCTCAGGTATGGATCCGGACAAAGTACCGAGCATCTCATAAAAGGATCTCCAGGCACTGTGTAAGTACAGGCATCCACATCCAGTGACGGAATACATGAGTGGATTCGCACAGCCTGCTCGGAGAGCCCAGTGCATCCTCAAAGCTAAACACTGCCTAGATGTGCTAGGCATAGTAATGCTTCCCGGACCACACTCTCGGCTGTCTGGGCTGGGACCAGTCTTGTTGCTTAGCTGCTGCAGGCTACTGGGCAAGTGGCCAGCACCTTGCAAAATGATACCACACACAGTAAACAGTCCTCTCCCTCACCACAGGGAGTATTCCCCAAGTGCCCGTCATGTGAGCCCCCAGAAACACTGGCCACAAGATGCCACCTGCAGTGGGAAAATGGCTGCTCGTTGAAGGCAGCAAAGACCAAGAAATGGGTTCCTGAGAAACAGCCCTTCTTGCCCACAACGGCCCCACGACAGCTAGTTCTTCTTGGTGAATCACTAAGACTTAGGGGGAGAAGGGGTGGAGCTGGGTAGAGGGCTGGGCCTCTGGCCCCATTTTCCTTGAGGAATAGGCCTCAAGAGAGTGGCTGTAAGAACAGGGGACCCAATGAATGCCTTAGGAGACATTTACTGAGAGATGGCCACAGAAAAGGACACATGGCTGGAGCACCCATCTTAAAACCTCAGCCCTGAGGTGAAGGGATATGGGGAGAGGGGACACAGGTTTGGCCCCGGAGACCCTGCTCCTTCTATCAGAGTAGGGCTCTGCACACATGCGCTGGGGTCTGCAGAAACCTCTAAGAGTTGTTTGACACTTTGATAGAGGAAGAAGACACCAAAGTGCTTAGTTTGGGGTTTCCTGCTCCATGATGGGAGTTCCTTAACAAGCTGAGATTCAATATGAGAAATTAAAAAAAAAAAAAAAAAAAAAAACCATTCCTATGGTGCGGGGAGTGCTGGGGAGTATCTCTTGGTGGCAACCCGGCTAGGGAACCCAAGGGAAATGGGGGCCATATAACTCTGACCTTTGGAAAGAAAGACAAGGGGGAAGCAGGCTACAACTCTCCAGGGAACAAGGCCTTGGTCTAGGGCCCTCAATTACGCTAGAACATCATAGTCCCTGCCCAGCCAGGGTAG
Organism: Peromyscus melanophrys; assembly: GCA_902168415.1. NCBI lineage: Eukaryota > Metazoa > Chordata > Mammalia > Rodentia > Cricetidae > Peromyscus > Peromyscus melanophrys. The sequence goes on along the minus strand of CABHPR010153466.1, from coordinate 427 downwards.
GAAAAAACTGGGAGGGCCTCAGGCTGGGTAGACTCCATGTAGAGCTGAGCTAGGACACAGGCTCTGCCTCCTACACAGCACATGGGTAGGAGTGGAGCTCTACACTGTGCTTAGCAGGGGCACTTGAGTGCAAACTTCCCTGTGACCAGCTAGGGACGCAGAGTGAAAAGGACCTGGTAGGACACAGGTCTTACAGCCTTAGGGGCACCCTCCACTTTAAAGCTGCAGGCCCCCAGTTCTCAGCTCAGCCTACCACCTGGCCCCAGCCCGGGCCTCTCTGCTTAGCCCCCATAGGCTGCAAGAGTGACAGAGTGGCCCGGAATCCTCAGATTATCTTCCTCCTTGAGATTGCATGTCACTGGCTTAGAGGACTCGGGTACCAAAGTGGCACCTTGTATTTTGCAGGGTGAGCTAGGGACCTCATCCT
>CABHPR010153465.1:0-23575 GCA_902168415.1 Peromyscus melanophrys | reverse complement strand
CCCCCCCTCCACCTCCTACAGTGAGAAAGCTTCATATATTTTTAATATGTTAGAATTTGCTGTCATGGTCTGCTTTCTTTCTTGGAATTCTCCTACCTCTTAAATAATTCTGTTTTAGTTTGGATACGTTAAGTCTCATATTTCAAGTTCAAGAATCCTACAGGTACATGGAGTGTACCCACAATAGCAATAGCACACAGAGTAGCTCCGCCTGATCAGATACTTCCTGCACTTTGTCTCTCTCTTCTGTCCCCACACTTAACTCCTGGAAGCAACTCAGGTTTTCCTGTCTTTATAGTTCTTTGTTGTTTTTCTTTTTTTTTCTTTTTTCTTTTTTTTTTCTTTTTTTGAGACAGGGTTTCTCTGTGTAGCTTTGCGCCTTTCCTGGAGCTCACTTGGTAGCCCAGGCTGGCCTCGAACTCACAGAGATTCGTCTGCCTCTGCCTCCCGAGTGCTGGAATTAAAGGCGTGCGCCACCAACGCCCGGCTGTTGTTTTTATTTTTGAGACAAGGTTTCTCTGTGTTGCCTTGATTTTCCTGGAACTTACTCTGTAGACCAGGTTGGCTTTGAACTCACAGAGATCTACCTGCCTCTGCCTCCCAAGTGCTGGGATTAAAGGCATGTGCCACCACCGCCCAGTTTGTCTTTATAGTTTTGTCTTTTTATTTTTTTATGTGTGTAGTGTGTAGTGTGTAGTGTGTAGTGTGTGTGTGTGTGTGTGTGTGTGTGTGTGTGTATGTGTGTGTGTGATGAGTGCATTCCCCAAGGAGACCACAAGAAGGTGTCAGTTCCCCCTAGAGCTTTATGTACAGGGGATCATGAGCCACTTGATGTGGATGCTGGGAACTGAACTTGGATCCTCTGGAAGAGCAGTAAGAAATCTTGACTGCTGAGCCATTTCTCCGGTTTTGTCTGTCTAGAATATCGTATAATTGGAATCATACAGTGTGTAGCCATTTTGCACTTCTTTCATTTAATGACACATACTTAAAGTTCTTCCATTTCTTTTCATAGCTTGATAGCTCATTTCTTTTTATCTCTGGGTATTATCCCATTGAGTAAAATTATAGTTTATTCAGTCAAGCAATGTTTTAATAATTGAAAATGCAAAGGTAAAGAGGAAATTATTCTTCTCCCCAGTGAAATTCACACTCATTAGGCTGTGGCACATGAGTAAAGTACAGTTCTTCTCTTGCAGCCTGGTAAGAACCTTATGCACCTGCAGGTAGAAGCAAATTGCCATGGAAACTCATAGGAGATGATGGAGATCTTCATGGGAATGTGATGAGTAGATGTCTAGGACCTGGGAGATCCAGTAGGTGTTTGAAGATAAGAGGTAGGTGGTTGGAAAATGAACCAGCCAGCAAGCATTGCAAGACAGTGCCGGGTTGTGTCATGTCCTAAATGAGTGTATTTTTGTCATCTGCAGATATGACAGCTGGATCTGCACCAGGAAGAAGGGTGTGGTAGCTTCCCTTTACTCTGATAAGAATAGGGCAGCTTTCATAGGCACTTACTACTGTCACGAGCCGCACTGGGTTCTAGGCACACATGTTTCCCTTTCAGAAGGAGATAGATGTGTGTATGTAAAGCGGTGGGAGAATTCCATCACTCTCTTGGCTGGGAGCTGCCACTGCTGATGAGATTGCTGCTCACGATTGACAGGGTAGGGAGTAGGGGCTGACTGAAGAGACAAGCTGTCACTTTCTGCCTATCTCACCCCAATTTCTGATCTCAGGTCCCAGAACTTTAGAAATGCTATTGTAGGGTGGGAGGTTTGTGTCTTAATAGAGATATTCCTTCAGGTCCTGTAACTCAAATTCTAAATGGTCTTTTAATAAAAAACCCAGAGCTTGATATTGGGGTAAATGTCATTTTAAAGGTAGGGCTGTTGGTGTCTTTGAAGATCAGCAGCTGTTGTACCCTGTTCTTGGATGGTCTGTGACTGTTCTTTATAATACCTTCTAATATTTTTCTCAGAAACATATGTTAGTTTATGGTTTGTTTCTAAGACTGAAGGAATGTTAATCTGAGTATTCCATTGTTGTAATAAATCACGATCCCATAAATTCATGGCTATGTTAGCCACATATGGCCTTAATTTTCCTCTCTGTCCTTCTGGCCCTGTACATTCGACCCATCTCCTGCTCTGTTTCACTTGGGATAAAGTTCCAATCCCTAAAAGCTGAACATTTACCTCCTGAAGAAGCCAATTTGGATGCCAAGATTCTGGTGCAATTATTGTTATATCCACACCTGTGTCTACAAGAACTTCAATGACAATGTCATGTATTCATATTTTTAATTTTGGTCTCTGTCCTTTTATAGAAGTTTGCCAAAAAAATTCACTTTATGGTTTCTTCTGAATTTTTTGTTCTCTCTTCTATAGCTGTTTTATTACTCTGAGCAGTGTGGATTTTACACTAGGCATTAGGTTCTTTAATTGCTCTGGGGAGGAGTTTCTTCCATGGTAACAGGAAAGGACTGAACTAAATTTGACATGGGGGTCTGTGCCCACAAGAGGCCCCTCAGGGAGTTTCCCGACAGCAAAGGCAAAGGATTACCTTGTCTGTCCCTTGTTGACCTACATTCATTAGTCCAATGTCTGTCTTTGCCATACCTTGTTCATAATCCAGAAGGGAGGGGCATTCTGTTGGGATTATTCCTTGAAAAAAAAAAACAGTTTCTAGAACTCCCTGGTTACAGTCCCTGTTTAGGTGACCTTGTTTACCACAATTGAAACACTTGACATTACTGCTTTTCTTCAAACATCATCATAGTCATGAGATTCAATATTAATTGTATCTCAGATCCATTCCTCCAAGGGTGCTGACCTTGCCTTTAACAGCCTAATTACCCTTTTGCATTGTGCATTAGCATTTTCAAAAGCCAGTGATTCAATAATTATTTGTGTAGCTTCTGAATTTTGGATCATTCTATTTACTGCTGAAGTCAGTCTTCGTAACAAATCAATGGAAGTTTCTTTTGGACCCTGTATAACTTTTGTAAATGACTTAGTTTTCTTTTCTACTTCTTCAATTCTGTGTCAAGCATTCAAGGCTGCCATGTGGCATAAAGCTAGGGTGTGATTATCATATAGACTGTCTTTGTATATCAACATTATTGCCTTCTCCAAGAAGTTGATCTTGGAGATTTCCATACCTCTAGCTCTACTTTGTTGTAGCCTCATCCTTGTACCAGGTCCTCCAATATAATTGTGGAGCAGCCTCTAAGACAGCTGTAACCAAATCTCTCCAGTCTTGAAGGATAATTCTATTACAAGTTGACCACGAGTTTAACATCTGCTTCACGAAAGATGAGTGGATGCCGTATGAGATTATTGCTTCTTTGAATTTCCTCAAATCTAGCATTTGCACAGGAGTCCATTCAGCTCTTACACAGCCTTGAGGATATCTATCATTTGGCAGTTCCTGTAAGGTTACTGGATAGATTAAGGTTGGCTGTTTGAAAGCCTGAGGCTGTTTTTCTGTAACCTTATAATGCAATGCTGAGATTGGTTCTCCTTTTAATTGCTCTGTCTGAATCTGAATATCTCTATGATCTGTTTTAACAGGTTTTTCTAAAACTTTTGTCTTGGCACTCACATTAACCAACTTTTTAAATGATAAAACAGAAATGATCAGATAATATTTATAATTGACATCACATAAATCCCATCTACACTAATTATCCTCTCATGTAATTGTTCCTTTTTTGTTTGTTTTGTTTTTTTCGAGACAGGGTTTCTAGTTTCTCTGTGTTGTTTTGGTGCCTATCCTAGATTTCGCTCTGTAGACCAGGCTGGCCTCAAATTCACAGAGATCTGCCTGGCTCTGCCTCCCAAGTGCTGGGATTGAAGGTGTGCGCCACTGCCACTGGGCTTGATTTCTTATCTTAATTAGGTCAGAAATGTTACTTTTTTGCTGGTTATAAACAGTGCTATGCCTGGTTTTGGGAGGGCTTTCATTCCAGTGTGGAAGCAGCCACACAAACAAATCCCAGTTCAAGGTACAAAGTGGTAACACTGTGACAGAGACAGAAAGTATAACAGGTTCAAGGGATGGAGTAATAGGCAGAGGTAGTATCAGGCTTGTAGGGAGCTGCGTGCAGCCACGCCTTACAGGTGGCGCTGGTTACCGCCTTCCGCCTTCCGACGGCGAGCGCTCCCAGTGGTAAACAACTATAGCAGAGGTTGTGGCTTGCTTATGCATGCTTGAGCCTATTGGGCAATGCCCACGTGGCGACCTGGGGTTGACTGCCCAGAGCCTATATAAGGCCGGGAGAGGCTTCCCCCGGGGGATCTTTTAGAAGTCAGAAGCTTGATTCAAGGCCTGAATAAACTGCAAGAAGAAGAGCTCGGTGTCGTGTTCTCTTTGCTGGACGAGGGGGGCGCGACACAGGCTCTCTCTTTCTCTCTTTTTTTCCTGTCTCTTTTTTAAAGCTAGTTTTAAATTATATTCCAGGCTGGCCTCAAACTTACCGAGTAGCCAAGGGTGACTGAACTTCGGGTCTTCCTGTCTGCACCTCCAGAGTGCTGGGACTTCTAGGTGTGTGTCACCACATTTGGCTTATGCGCTGCAGGGGATTGACTGCTGGGGGTGAACCCAGGGCCTCCTGAATAGGGGTCACTTTACTATCTGAACTACATCTTCAGCTCACACCATTCATTCATTGTTTCTTGTTTTTTAGTTATTGTTGTGGAGCTTGGTGGCTCCCATTTATAATTCCAGCAGCTGGGGAAGGAAGATTACTCCAAATTTAAGAGCAATTTAGACTATAAAGCAAGACCTTTTCTAAAAAAAAAAAAAAAAAAAAAAAAAGAGAGAAAAAAGAAATTATTGCAAATGGTGAGATATCAAAAACAAACAGGTTGGAGAGTTGGCTCAGCAATTGAGGGCACTGGCTGCAGCTGGGTGGCGGCGCACGCCTTTGATCTCAGCATTTAGGAGGCAGAGGCAGGAAGATCTCTGTGAGTTCCAGTCCAGCCTGGTCTACAAAGCTAGTTTTTGGACAACCAAGGCTACACAAAGAAACCCTGTCTCGAAAAACCTAAATAAATAAATACCCCCTAAAAAAAAAAAAAAAAAAAAAAAACCGAAAAACCCACTGGCTGCTCTTCCAGAGTATCCAGGTTTGATTCCCAGGACCACATGGGAGCTCATCTATAGCTTCAGTCCCAGAGGATCCAAAGCCCTCCTCTGACCTCCCCAGGCATGAGGCACACATGTAGTACACCTACAAAATAAGCAAGCAAAACATTCATACACATAAAATACTAAAATAAACAAACCTAAAAAAAAAATAAAAAGGCAAATGAGACCAAGGAGCTTTAGAGCGTTAGGAAGAGATACACGTAAGAAGACGTCTCGAGACAGTGTAATCCTGAACTTGTAGCTGGGCAGGTGGCACAGGACATTATCTCAGCACTTGGGAGGTTGATACAGGAAGATCAGGAGTTCAAACTATGGCTACATAGTGAGTTCAAGGTTGACATGAGACCCTGTCTCAAAACAAACAAATGAACAATAACAACAAAAACTCCAAAGCCAAACAGAGTTTTTTTTATAATACTCTCAAAGGTCAAATATACGCCGGGTGGTGGTGGGGCACGCCTTTAATCCCAGCACTCGGGAGGCAGAGCCAGGTGGATCTCTGTGAGTTCGAGGCCAGCCTGGGCTACAGAGTGAGTTCCAGGACAGGCTCCAAAGCTACACAGAGAAACCCTGTCTCAAAAAACAAAAAACAAAAAACAAAAAACAAAAGAAAAGAAAAGAAAAGAAAAGCAGGAGAAAATGCTCCAGGCACCGAACCAACCTGTGTCTGGCTGCCCGTATACCCCAATCCCAGTCATTATTTTTTCTATTTATCTATTTATTACAGTGTGCACTTATGTGTGAGAGTGAGTGCACATGCCATCATATGAGTGTGGAAGTCAGAGGACAACTTTCAGGAGTCTCTCTGTCCCACTGTGAGTTCTGAGAATTGAACTCAGTGTTTACCTGCGCAGCCATCTCACCTCCCTTAGACATTATTAATGGAGGAAAGAGGGTTCCTTCCAAGCATCTGTAATGTAAATCCTACATGTTTTATTTTGTTTATAACGGTTTTTCAATATTATTATTTTCGAAGTGTTACAGGGTTTTGTTTAAATGAAAAAAAAGGAATAAGAAGGAAGGAAAAGGATATGACTGCTCCTAGGTATAGTGGAGGAGAAAGTTTACGTAGATATGTGGGAGAGCAGAGCCAAAAGCAGGGATATCTGGTTGAATTCAGAGTAGACATGACCAGACTGAGCTAGGCCATGTGGGAAGAGTGGGGAGGAGATGGGAACGGGGAGAGAGGGGAACCAGGTACAGCAGCCGGAGGTCAACGGTACAAAATAAGGAGGCAGGTAACCAAAATGTCTGGATCATACAGGGAAGAGCCTCTCGGGTAAGGGCAGACCAGCCCCTGGGCTGGAGAGTTCAGGGTAAGGGCCGGGGTATACCAGCCATACTCTGTAACAGGTAGGGACTGAGGGATGCTGGGAGAACCTGGAGGTCAGGTCCAGCTTTGATATGTTAAATGCACACCTCAGCCATTTGTTCCAGGCTTGAAACTTAACATTGATGTTGTTTATATGTTTCTGGTTTTTTGGTTTTGTTTCTTCAAGACAGGGTTTCTCTGTGTAGCCCTGCCTGTCCTGGAACTTGCTCTGTAGACCAGGCTGGCCTCTAATTCAGATATCCACCTTCCTCTGCCCCTAGAGTGCTGGGTTTAAAGGTATATGTCTGGCTGGATCACTGAATCTTGCTGGCCACCAGCCTGGCTCTTGGTTCAGTGAGAGATTCTGTCTCCAGGAATTAAGGTGGAAAGTGATGGAGCTGGATACCTGAAGTCCACACCCGTGTTTCTGGTTTTAGTTAATTAATTAGTATGTATGTATGGGTCTGTGCATATAAGAGTGCAGGTACCCAAGGAGTCCAGAGGACAGTGTTGGGATCCCTGGAGCCAGAATTATGGGTGGTTGTGAGATGCCCCACATGGTTACTGGGAACTGAACTTCGGTCCTTGATCTCCTGATCCTCTCACCCCCACCTCCAGAGTACTGAGGTTACAAGTGTGCACCATCACAACCAGCCCTGGGCTCTGCCTCTTCAAGGTTACATTCCATCTCTCAACATCACCACAATGAAGTCTTGGGAGACACTCAAACCGCATCCAACCTGCCTCTGTGACACTGGGTTGTCTCCTTTTTTTTTTTTTAACTATTATGAATAACACTATGGATAAACATTTTATCTGGCCCTCTTTATTATTTAATCAGGAGCAAACTGCTTGGTCATAAACAGACCAATTGCAAAGCGAAGCTCCAGAAAGGTGTAAGGGCCAAAGTTCACCTGTAAGCCCCGCTTGCCCAAGGACAGGTAACTTCCAGCAATGCTGTGGTTCTTGTGAGATAACAAGCCACGTGTTTTCACTCCCCTAAACAAGTTTGTTTGACTCAACAGCACCAGGTGTGCTTGATCACATGTAGGCAGGAGGTATGTAAGCAGGAAATGCATCAGGATATATGCTTGCCCTGATTGGACCTGATTGGAAATATGTAGTCTTATGGGTTTGACTTTTTAAGCCTCTGTAAATGTGACTCATGCCATTTTCTAGGAACCCTAGAATGATCCTGGCCAGAGTCCATCATCTTGGCCAGTATTTAATTAAAGCTTGTTTCAAATTTGGCTCAAATATTGTGGAACTGGTCCTTCTGTGATTCTCAGGTTTAACAGGGGCTCTTCTGTTGTTCTTCTTTATTTTTTTTTCTTGTGAGTTTTTTTTTTTAAACTATGTATCTCAGTGCATGTGAGTACAGTGCTCTCCGAGGCCAGAAGAGTACATTGGATTCTCTGGGTCCCCTGGAGATGGAGTTTCAGGCCATTGTGAGCTACCTGATGTAGGTGCTGGGAATCAAACTCTGGTCCTCTGCAAGAGCATTAAGTGCTGTTAACCACTGAGACACCTCTTCAGCTCCTTTTCTGTTTTTTAATTTTTAAATTTTTTTGTATACCTTATTGTTTAGAACAGTTTAAGCTCACAGCTCCCTGTCTCTGCACGTGCTCAGCTCCCTATTATCAACAAAGAGAAACTTAGGAGTTGCTTCTATCTCAGTGTGAATTAGTCTAGTAGCCAGTTGGGTTAGTTTCTCCCAGGACTTTAGAGAGGAATTTTGTTTAGCAAGGGAAGAAGGAATTTAATTTAGAACTTGGGTCAGTGTAGAGGAAGATCTTGTACTAGGACACTTTTCTCAGGACAGAAATGCAACTAGGTTAGGCACAGGGAGGAATTTGGCAGCTTCTTAGAAGCGCCGTAGAGTTAAACAGGAATCCAAAGATACCCGGAACCTGGAGAGCTAGCTCCACTCCCTATCTTTAGAATCTCTCTGCTCATTTCAGCTGCAGGCCTTGTACTGGGCCCACACTAGAACAGCCTGAGTGTATGGCCCTTAGAGCATGTAAGAGACTTGGGGGTGAGGGGAGGCAGAAGTCCTGAGAGAGGGGTAAGTGTACAGAAAGCAACTCCCAATAGCTATAGTTATTTTCTAGCTCTGGAAATCTTTTTTAAAAAAGATTTATTTTCACCAGGCAGTGGTGCTACATGCCTGTTAATCCCAGCACTCGGGAGGCAGAGGCAGGCAAATCTCTGTGAGTTCAAGGCCAGCCTGGTCTACAGAGTGAGATCCAGGACAGCCTAGACAGTTCTAGTTCTAGATAGAGAAACCCTGTCTCCAAAAAAAATTTTTTTTGTTATTTTTTTTATTTAAATTATTGATGTGTATGTCTGAGGATATGGCACCTGTGTGGGTGCCCACAGAAACTAGAATTGAATATCCTGGAGCTGGAGTTACAGGCGATCTGCCTGATGTGGGTGCTGGGAACCAAACTCAGTTTCCCGCCCCCAGGCCCTAGAAATTTTAGCTCAATTCACCCTCTTCCTCCAGAAGTCATCATGGTTAATGCCCCAGGGAGCATCACAAACCACGTGCTTCTTGAGCTGCGTTCCTCAGAGACCTCTTACCCTCTTAATGTCCAAACAGTGGGGGGTAACTTAAGAAGACGGTTCCTACTGCTAAGAGGAGTCTTTCTCCTCATCACCACAAAAGGGACGTAGGGCTCTTCCATTAGCCTATGCCTGTAAGTGCTTTTTGGCATATCAAGGTCTACACTAGCCTCTAGGCTCACAATACCTGTTACAGGGTCGTCCTGGCTGGCATAACCCACCCCTACCCTAAACCTCTCCAGCCCCCGAGCTTCCCTTCCCTTCCCTCAGCTTCTCTGACTCCTACAGAACCCAGCCATTTTGACATGCGCACTCTTATTCTCTTTGTACAAACCCAGCTCCTGCCCCCTTCTCATGGTCTGGTTCAGTCTGTACCCGTCCAGATACCCCTGGCTATGCTCTCCCTCGCAGCTACAATAAAGATCCTCAACCATAACTTGGAGCGGTCATGCCTCATTTTCATTCACCACCAAGCCTCAGTTTGATCAGTAGATAGACATATAAGTATATTTATTATCTGCTGTGTGGCATGAGAGTTAGTAATTAAAATTGGAATAGAGAATTCAAGCAACTGCATCTGCCTTGGTGAGGTTACCAAGCTGGTGGGATTATATGCCAAATCAATTGCTGTCATCAAAGCCACTGAACACTTTCTTTCTGACATCCTGGAAAGACACAAACACGTAAACCTACGTTGCTGGCATTGGATGCTCATGACAATAAAAATAAAAATCACAGTATTTGAGTTTGCTCTGTATTCAGGATCTTTCCCAACTCCTTCTTCACCTGGATTCACAATATTTATTGTGTTCATATTAAAGGTTCTCGCTTCAAAGAACCACTCCTCTCCCACCCAGACACACTCATCTCAGTTCTCATGCCTGATTAAATTTGCTTTGTCACACTTATAATTAGTTGATACCCACCTGTCTCTCTTTTTTTTTTTGTCTATATCCCCAAAACACAGGCTCCACAAAGGCAAAGAGTTGGTTGCTTATCAAGCCCTGAACCCAGAGCAGCGTCTGGGTTATGGTGAGACACAATGAAGGCGTCTCTGTAGTCGGAAGTTTTCCTGTGTCCTGCCCAGTCCCACAGCTGCTCAGACCCAAGTAAACACACAGAGCTTGTATTACTTACCCATTTATATAACTTAACCCATTTCTGTTAATCTGTAGGTTGCCATGGCTTCCTGGTCCTTTCACATCTTGCTTCTCCTGGTGATGCTGGTGTCTCCCTGCCTCTGCCTTTCTTCTTCCTGTCTCTGTCTTCAATTTCCTGCCTAGCTATAACCTAACTTACCATAGGCCAAACAGCTTTATTTATCAACCAATCAGAGAAACACATATTCACAGCATACAGAAAGACCTCCCACAGCACATCTCCATGGCCTTCATACTCATCCAGGTGAGATGATGGGAAATCATGATTTTCTTTATGGAGTCATGAGGTATACCATTTTATTTTATGGGACAGAAGCAGTTTTCTTACAGAAAAAAATGGCTGTATGCATATCCTTTTGGTGGGGATCTGAGCCTGATCTAAATTGTAATTCAGACATAGCATCAAGGCATGTGTATCCTACGATTATCTGAGATCGGCCTTGGTAAAAGATGTAAGGATATGTTTTATTTCTGAACACACATAAAAGTATATAAAATAGAATAATTTGATGCTCTTCAAACTTGAAACAGTTGTTACCTCTGGGAACCAAGAGGGATAAGGTTCAAAAGGGAAATTAGCATCAGTTTAATTTTGGGGGTGTTTTATGACAGGTTTCCTCTGTGTAGCCCTGGTTGTCCTAGAACCCAGTCTGTAGAACAGGCTGGCCTCAAATTCACAGAGATCTGCCTGCCTCTGCCTCCTGAGTGCTGGAATTAAAGGTGTGCAGATTATTGCCTGGCTATCAGTTTAATATTTTGTGTGTCTTGTCCTCCCAGGCTCATCCTCCGAAACAGGGTCTCAGGTAGCTGAAACTAGCTCTTAAATTGATTATTTTACTTCTACCTTTCAAGTCCTCCAAATACTGCCATGCACCAGCACATCTAGGTTTTTTTTGTTTGCTTGTATGTTTTTAATTGTGTGTGTGTGTGTGTGTGTGTGTGTGTGTGTGTGTGTGTGTGTGTACCTGTGGGGACATGCACATACCATAGTACATGTGTGGACAACTTGCAGGAGTTGTTTCTCTCCTTCCACCATGTGGGTCCCAGGGGTTAAACTCAGGTCGTCAAGCTAGCGGAAAGTGCTTTTACCTGATGAGCCATTTGGCTGGCCCACTTCTGGGTTTTGATAGACTGGTTGATCTTGTTTCGTTGGCAACAATAGGTCTCACTATGTGGACCTCGGTTGGCCTGCTTCTGCTTTTAAGTGCTGTGGTTACATCATGTACCACCATATCTGAATTTTTTCTATTTTTTCAAATAATTTACTCAGTTTTATTTCATGTGCATTCATGTTTTGCCTGCATATATGTTTGTGAAAGTGTCAGATTCCCTGAAACCACAGTTACAGACAGTTATGAGCTGCCATGTGGGTGCTGGGAATTGAACCCAGGTCCTCTGGAAGAGCAGCCAGTGCCCTCAACCACTGAGCCATCTCTCCAGCCCCTTTTTCTGTTTTAATTTTTTGCACTGAGGCTTAAACCTATGGCCCTATGAATTCAAGGCAAGCACTCTGCCACTGGACTATATTCCTCATCCCTGCTTTAATAGATTTTTGTTGTTGTTGTTGCTATTGTTTTTTAATTTTTATTTTATATGTACGGGTATTTTGCCTGCATGTATGTCTGCACACCACTTATGTGCCTAGTGCCTGTGGAGAAAGCAGAGGGCATCAAATCCTTTGAAATTAGTGTTACAGATGATGTGAGCTGCTATGTCAGTGCTGGAAATCAAATCTAGGTCTTTTGGAAGAGAAACCAGTGCTTTTAAATGCTGAGCTATCTCTCCAGCCCTAACTTTTAATAGTTTCTAGAAAACAATGCTCAGATGGAGACAAAAAATGAGAAAGGCACAGGAGATGGAGAAATATTTATTAGAAGTACTACAATCATGAGAAAAGACTGAAAGCAAATACACCAATATAGAAATAGGAATTAGGTTTGCCAGGCATGGTGGTACACATCTTTAATCCCAGCACTTGGGAGGCAGAGGCAGCAGATCTCTGGGTTCAAGGCCAGCCTGGTCTACAGAGTGAGTTCCAGAACAGCTAGGGCTAAACAGAGAAACCCTGCTGTGGGATGGTCTGTATGTCAAATTACTCTGATTGGTCAATAAATAAAACACTGATTGGTCAGTTGGGCTAGGCAGGAAGTATAGGCGGGACTAACAGAGAGGAGAAAAGAACAGGAAGGTGGAATGAGACACAGCCAGCCACCACCAGGACAAGCAGCATGTAAAGATGCCAGTAAGCCACGAGCCATGTGGCAAGGTATAGATTTATAGAAATGGATTAATTTAAGATATAAGGACAGTTAGCAAGAAGCCTGCCACGGCCATACAGTTTGTAAGCAATAAAAGTCTCTGTGTTTACTTGGTTGGGTCTGAGCAGCTGTGGGACTGACAGGTGAGAGAGATTTGTCCTGACTGTGGACCAGGCAGGAAAACTCTAGCTACAAAACCCTATCTCAAAAGCCAAAAAATAAAAATAAAAAATAAAACCTCTAAAACTTACTAAATAAATATTTGAAAAAATAAATAAATGAGCAGGATAACGTAACCATCTTTTTTTCTACAATACCAAACCCATATTTGAGTGCTTTTTGTTTCTAAACCTTAAATTTCTTGTTCTCTCTTTTTAGATCATTTCTCTTTAATGGAGTGCCGGTATTATGAAAATATCTGGAGAGGAATGATGTGCATGTGACCTTGTGTGCATCTGCAGTTCCAGAATCATTTCATACTCTGAACTGTTTTTTTTTCCCCCTGAACTGTTTATATATCATTTCTAACCAGCAGGGTGATTCAGCCCTTGGAAAGAACAGAGTTTTAATGTCCCTTTCTATTAATCTCTAGCATTTTTAATATGCCTTGTAGAGTAAATTAGCCTTAGAATCCACAAAATCCTTGGTAAAACTTACTTGATCACAGAAGTCTTTGATAGAACCAGTAGATGCTCCTACCTCTTTTTTAGGTTGGTTTTGTCCTGTGGCATTGGGTATCAAACCCAGGGCCTTGTGTATGCAGATCATGTGTTCTCCCACAGACCTGTAGCTCCACCCCTGCACCTTCCTTAGCATTGAACTTGAGCGCTCCACGGTTGACAATGTGGACAATGTGACAATGTCTGAGCACAGACAGGGCAGGTCTCTGGTCAGTTCTGTCCTTGAGTCCCAGAGCAGTTGAGAAGTGGTATAAAAAAGTGCTAAATAAATGTTGAATAAAATAAATGGACTTGGCCGGGCAGTGATGGCTCATGCCTTTAATCTCAGCACTCCGGAGGCACAGCCAGGCAGATCTCGGTGAGTTCGAGGCCAGCCTGGTCTACAGAGCGAGCTCCAAGACAGGCACCAAAACTACACAGAGAAACCCTGTCTCGAAAGACCAAAAAAAAAAAAAAAAAAAAAAAAAAAAGGACTTGAAGCATTTTAAGAAATCTCTGTGCAGAGGCATGCCTTGATGATACTTACCTAGTACATGCAAAGCCCTGGGCTTCATGGCCAACACCTGAAGGAAGAAAAAGAAAGAAGAAAGGAGAGGAGAGGCAGGAAATGGAGAAGAAAAGAGAGGAGGGAGATGGGGAGGAGGCAGGGAGAGAGAAGTCATGGTATGACAGAGCCACAAGAGATGCCCTAGGTCCACTGAGGAGTAATGAGTGGGACCAGTAGCAGACCCAGTAAGAGAAAGTCCCAAGGAAAAGGGACCTCGAAAGAATTGTAATGTTTGCTCAGCAGTCTCAGTGGAAGAAGCCAAGGGAAGAACAGTTCTCACCTTTTGGCCCGCTGTGGGGGTAGGAATTCACACATTTAAGTTTGGAAACACCTAGCTAGGTGTGTCATTCACACCTGGAATCCCAGCACTAGGGAGGCAGAAACAGAAGGGTCAGTGATTCAGTCATGCTCCACTGCATAGTCAGTTCAAGGTCAGTCTGGGTTATATGAGACCCTGCCACAAAAAGCAAAAAATTATACAATGAAACAAAATAAACCTGGAAACAAAACAGAAGGAAGTTTCAGAAGCAGTCTCTCTTGCCGTCAGCGCTGTGAGAGAGTCTCCTGTAGTTTATGAGGCCTCAAACTTACTACGCAGAAGGGACTGGCCTTGAACTTGTGATCCTCTTGCCTTTCCAATGTGTTTTTGTTTCTGAGACAGGATCCTGCTATCCCAGAACTCACTGTACTGCTTAAGTTGTCCTCGAACTCACAGAAGCCCTCTTTCCTCAGTTTCTTGGGTGCTGGGATTACAGGTATGAGCCATCATGCCCAGTTGAAGATGACCTTGAACTCTTATTAGTTTTCCTGCCTCTAAGTCCAAAGTGCTAGAATTGTAGGCTTGTTCTTTTGTTTGTTGGTTTGTTTTTGGTTTTTTTGAGACAGAGTTTCTCTGTGTAGCTTTGCGACTTTCCTGGATCTCGCTCTGTAGCCCAGGCTGGCCTCGAACTCACAGAGATCCGCCTGCCTCTGCCTCCTTAGTGCTGGGATTAAAGACGTGTGCCGCTGCTGCTGCTGCCGCCGCCGCCGCTGCCCAGCCTTGTTTTTAATTAAACTGTAGCAGGGTTATCCTTTTGTGACCTGGGGTTAGGGTTCTGTCCTCTCACTACTGTGTGGCCCACATTTTGACCAGGGAAGCCTCTCTTCTTCTCTCAGACTCTCAGGTGCCTTCTGACCTCTCACACACAAATAAATACACATAAAAAAAAAAAAAATTAGAGGCTGGAGGGATGGCTCAGCAGTTGAGAACACTTGCTGTTTTTTTAATGAAAAAATATTTTTATGTATATGGTTATTTTGCCTGATATGTATCTGTACTGCATGAATGTTTAGTGTCTGTCAAGGTTAGAAGAGGGTGTCAGCTTCCCTGTGAACCACTATGTGGGTGTTGGGAATCTAACCCATGTCCTCTGGAAGAACAGCAAGTGCTCTTAACGGCTGAACCATCTCTCCAGCACATAAATGCTTGTGGCTCTTGCAGAGGTCCTGAACACCCACATCAGGTGGCTCACAACTACCTGTAACTTCAACTTCAGGGAATCTGACACCTCCTCTGTCCTCTGAGGTAGCCTGCACACATAAGCACAGGAGAACACACACACACACACACACACACACAAATAATAAATCTTTCAACATTTCACTAAAGTGGAGCTGGCAAATACAAATTATATACATTAATATTTGTAGTGCACAGTGTGATGATTTGCTTCCTGCATGCTGGGATTA
The DNA here is from genome assembly GCA_902168415.1 of Peromyscus melanophrys. Taxonomy (NCBI): domain Eukaryota; kingdom Metazoa; phylum Chordata; class Mammalia; order Rodentia; family Cricetidae; genus Peromyscus; species Peromyscus melanophrys. The sequence goes on along the minus strand of CABHPR010153465.1, from coordinate 8,171 downwards.
CAGACATCTGCCTTCACATCTAGTTTAAGGCAATATTTTTCATTATGAGCTCTTCACCTATCCTTATATGTTTTTCAGGAAATTTTGTCCTAAATTCTGATGAAAGTTTGGGATCTATAGCTTTTTCCAAACATACAGTTCACAGCCTATAAAAATATGACTTGTTGCTTGCAAGGACAATTGAGGCAACTCCTTGTAGCTACACCCCTGTAAGGGTGGGGACTCCTAGTGAGATCACAAGATTCTGCTGTATCATCAGTCTGGATTGCCTAAATTCTCTGCCTCTGTTATGCCCCATTATCCTAGTTATGGTAATATATGTGCTTTTAAGCACATTGTCTTTTAAAAAACATCCATGACAAATCATATTGGGAAATGCTAATTTTTGCTTAAAATCCAGTGGGTCCTAATATCTTCTATCTGCCTGAAACAGGTTACACATGTATCATATTTCTTTGTCCTTGAAAATTTTATGATACTGGAACAGGCTTTTAATATTTTCCTTAATGGCTCTCCCTTCCACAGCAAGTTAACAATGATTACTTGTGGGCTGACGGTGTCCTTGGCACCAGACCAAAAACAGAAGCAAGAAAGCATCTTCTCAGCCAAAGAGACTTAACATCTAAGCCAAAGATTCAACTGAGAATCCAGATTACCTTCTCTCCTATTCCCCTCCCTCCCTTGAGAAAAAAATGTCATCTGGCAGGTTCACTGGTTCCCCAACCCCGAAAAGCCGTTTGAGACTCATAATTCCCCCAAAGAGTCACTGACCTTTCAAGTCGGTATAAATGTCAATCTGTTTTCTATGGTAGAATATTTGTCTTCAAGTTAAAATCCTCTAGAAAACTGAGGCTAGGGGCACAGCTCCATGTTAGGACACTTACCAAGCATATGCAAAGCCTCAGGTTCAACGCCCAGAAGAAGAGGAGGAGAGGGAGAAGGCACGAAATAGGGAGTGGTGGTACATACCGCTAATCTAGTACGCAGTTCAGAGCGCTGGCTGCTCTAGAGGACTGTGGTTTCATTCCCAGCATTCACATGGCGGCTCACAACTGTACTCCAGTCCCAGAGGATCCAACATCCTCTTCTGTCCTCCTCAGGCACTACACACATGTGGTGGACAGACGTACAAGCAGGCAAGACACTTATACACATTAAAAAACACCACCACCACCAAAAAAAAAATAATAACCCTCCACACATGGAATCATTTTGTGGGTGAGATTAAACTCAAACAGGGTCCCTTTCCCTCTCTTGCATGAAGTCAACTTCAAAATGCTAAGAAAGCTTGCAATCATCTTTGGTTTCTTTCACGAAATCTGAATATCCTCAGGCCTCTAGCTTGTAAGAACAGATGAGGTCATAGATATTCTTATGTACTATGTCATGATTCTCACCTATCCATGACTTCACCCCCATAATGCCTTCCGTTCAACCCTCACATAAGAGTTTCTAGATGTCTCCAGAAAGTGTGCCATGTGTACTCAGGATAAGTTCCCAGTTCTGGCCCATTAGGCTTCTCTGGGAATTGCCTATCATTTGGAGGCACAATGGGCTTCATGTGGGCTCTGGTTTCCCTCTAGATGACCTCAAATCATTCTCCCCTCTTCAAGAATCTAGATGGGGAGCTGGAGAGACAGCTCGGTGGCGAAGAGCACTGGTTTCTCTTCCAGAGGACCTGAGTTCAATTCCCAGCATCCTCATGGTGCTTTACACCTATCAGTTATTCCAGTCCTAGGGAGTCCTACACCCTCCTCTGACCTCTTCCAGCACCAGCCACATACACGATGCACAGACATACATGCAGACAAAACATCTACACATATAAAATAAAAACAAATAAAAGTTTCAAAAAAAATTTTTTTAGCTAAAAAAAAAAAAAGAAAAGAAAAAGAAATCTAGATGGCTGTGTGGTCATGTGTGAGCACTGTCATTTGGGCTGTTCTGCCCTTGGAAAGCCCAGGAGTAAGATGAGTGTGGTGGAGGGGATGGTGACTGGGTTAAGACCCAGTGAAGAGGAGCCCTACAGGAAGGGTTTGGGGCTGGCTCTCCTATTATGACAGGAGAATAAAGGAAACTTTTGTAGCTTCCTTGGCTTTAGCACAGCTCATGAGAGTAACAAAGTAGATGTGGTATTAAATTCTGGATCAAAGCCAGGGCGAGTTGGGCTGGCTTCATCCCCTGGGTATAGATATTTCAAGGTCTTATCGGGGCCATGTCGATAGACAGTGGGCCTCACAGATTATACACAACACAGCTGACTTTGTATGGCTTGTGTCAGAGATTCCCTTGAGAGAAAGCCTAAGTACCTTTTTTCATTATTTTACTTTAAATTTCCAGCAGCAACCTCAGAAGTCTCTCAAGACAATTGAACACATTGATACTAATTCCTCCAACCATGAAGCAAGTAAGCCAAGAATATGAAAAGAAGTTTTATTTAAAAAAAATTTGAGATGTGGTCTCATGTATCCAAAGCTAACCTGAAAGTTGTGGGTTATCCAGTGGGGCAGAGGATAATCTTAAATTTTTGATCCTTCTTTCTCTGTTTCCTGAGTGCTGAGATAAGAGGTGTGTGCTCTAGTGCCAGGCTTGTTTGGTATTGGGGATGAACCCAGAGCTTTGGGAACAGCTTATACACACACACTCAAACACATATGCACACACCAATAGGAATATATATATATATATATATGTGTGTGTGTGTGTGTGTGTGTGTGTGTGTGTGTGTGTAATATCACATACACATAATTGATTTTAGGGCTGGGTATGTAGCTCAGTTGATAGAATCCTTGAATACCATTCCCAAAGCTCGGGGTCTACACTGCTTACCTGCCTTGTTTCTGGATTTTCTTTGGTTCGTTTGTTGGTTGGTTGGTTGTTTTTTGTTGTTGGTTTTAGAAGGGCATCCTGTATTCATAACTGGTCTAGAACTCATTATGTAGCCCAGACTCACTCTGAACCCTCAGCAATCCCGTCTCAGCCTTTTGAGTGATGAGGTTAGAGGTGTAAGCCACCATGTCTGGCCCATGCCTTGCTTTTCTAGCTCTCATTTGCTTACCTGAGTTCACTGTGACACCTAGCTCAGATGTCACGTGCGGGAATCGTGGCCAGAGTCCACACACCAGTCAGTGGATAGTAGAGGCATATGTACTTCTCTACAGGTCTAGAAGCAAAAGAGTAAAAAACCAAATCACAGAGCTCAGTCTCAAAATGAGAGCCAGTCTGAACCAGAGATGTGGGGCTATGGGAGAGACAATATGGATTTCGGAGGGATGCTTCCGGGGCGTTCACATATTTTGCAAAGTTTTGAACCAGCAAGCACTACCATGTAAGGGAGTGTTGTGGGAAAAACAGTTTTCTGACTCTCATTCTCCACCCACACATTCTGCCAATTTACCAACTAATCAGCTTCCCAATGATTTTGGTTATTTCCTAACTCCATTGACCCTCAGTTTTCCCTTTTGTCAAATGTGGACAATGAAGTCACTGTGAGGATTATTTAAGACCCTGTTCATAAAACAAACTGCGTAGTACTTAGCATGGTGGTTTTCTCTCCCTTCTTTCCAGTCTGACCTACAGAGAGAAGTGAGGGGTGATGGCTTTGTGGGTGTCTAAAGCTCTGCTTAATCTCTCCAGGAAGGGAAATGGGATATCCTTGGTTGATAAGCTGTCTAGTAACTGAAGTTCCTGGCAGCCGGTGGGTCTTCAATGTCTGCATCTCTAGATTGAGAATCGTAAGAGAAGCAGTGTCTGTGGAGTCACTCAACACCACTGGGATCTCAGTCAGACCTCAGTCACGACGGCTTGTGCAGAGTCCTTTTCCTTTTTCGCTTGGCAAGCTGTCGTGACCTAATCTTTTAGAAAGGGACTTGGGTAGAAGAAGAAAAACCTTGAATATTAATCAGTTCCCAAGCTTAGAAATAGTAAGTAGAATTAAAATTGTCTGATGAAGTTAATTCACTGAGAAACAAACCTCTTTCAAGCTGGGCTTGGTGGCACAAGCCTACAACCCCAGCTACTCTGAGGCAAGAGGGTCAAGAGCTAAAGGTCATCCCGGGAAACTTACTGACACTGCGTCTTCAGGTAAAAGGCTCTGGGGATGTAGCTCAGTAGCAAAGCACGTGCCTAGCACGCATGAAGTCCTGGGTTCCATTATACCACCACCACTGCCACCACCACTGAAGAAACAAAACAAAGATGGGCCTGGTGGCACATGCCTTTAATTCCAGATCTTGGGAGGAGAGGCAGGTGGATCTCTGTGAGTTCCAGGCCAGCTTAGACTACAGAGTGAGATCCAGGACAGGCACCAAAACTACACAGAGAAACCCTGTCTCAAACAAACAAACAAACAAACAAACAAACAAACAAACAAACAAAAAAGTATGGCTGGTTAGGGAGGCAAATACAGGCAAATGTGTATAGTAAGGCTTTCTGAATATGTTGGGTATAAATTGTAGTCAGATAAATAGAGAAGGATCAGTCAAAACTACACAGGCACAAAGACCTGCCTTAAGGAGGCATTTTGTGCCATGTGTGGTGGCACACTCCTTTAATCCCAGGACTTTCAAGGCAGAGGCTGGTAGATCTCTGCCTAGCATGGTCTATGTAGATGGTTCCAGGCCAGCTGGGGCTACATAGTAAGACCCTACCTCAAAACAACAAATAACAACAAACAAGGAAAAAAATACATGCTAAAGGCAGGACAAGGTGACTCAGAACTCAGAAAACTGAGGCAGGAACATTGCCAAGAGTTTGAGGTTGACTTGGTCTACATAGTGAGTTCCAGACCAGCAAGGACTACATAACAAGATCCTGGCTCAGAAGCTCCAACCAAAACAAAAAGTCTTGTTTTGTTTCAGAAGCTTCTTACATAGTGCAGGCTGGCCTCAAATTCACTACTTTGTTAAGGATAACCTTGAACTTTTGATTCTCTTGTCTCTACCTCCCAAGAGCGGGGACCACAGGGGTATACCACCCTGCCTGCTTTCTTGTATGGCTGGAAATTAAACCCAGGGCTTCATGAATGCTGGGCAAGCATTTTACCAACTGAGCCAAATCCCCAGACAAAAGAAGTTGTGTTGATGGAACTGGGATATGACAAAACCAGTTTAGGCGCTCCTAGGTCTCAGGTCTAATCAACAGAAGCTTCCTGAATGCCCCTGTGAGAAGGTAGGTCCTCCTCTGCTCTCCTTGCTTGGTCTTAAGCAGAAGAGCCTGGTTTCCCAAGCCCTGTTTAGAAGTCAAGATCCAGCCGGGCAGTGGTGGCACATGCCTTTAATCCCAGCACTCGGGAGGCAGAGGCAGGCGGATCTCTGTGAGTTCGAGGCCAGCCTGGGCTACCAAGCGAGTTCCAGGAAGGGCACAAAGCTACACAGAGAAACCCTGTCTTGAAAAACCAAAAAAAAAAAAAAAAAAAAAGAAGAAGAAGAAGAAGTCAAGATCCGGGGCTGGAGAGATGGCTCAGTGGTTAAGAGCACTGACTGCTCTTCCAAAGGACCTGGGTTCAATTCCCAGCACCCACATGGCAGCTCACAACTGTCTGTAACTCCAGTTCCAGGGAACCTGACACCCATGGCAAAACACCAATGCACATAAAATAAATAAATTTTAAAAAAGTCAAGATCCTGCTTTCTCACCTCATTCTTGTTATATCTTGTTTTCCAAGAGCAGGAGCCTGGGTTTTGATCACTTTTGATCCTGTTCTGCCTAGATTATCTGGAAATCCATGTTAAGATTAGTGAATCCCATAAACACAGCTTCACTTCTTTTGCTGTAAAACGCGTTTCTCAGAGGGATGTGCTGGTTAATTTAACTGTCAACTTAGAAACAACCCAGTATCATTTGGGAAGACAGTGTGAATGACTAAATTTTTAAATTAATTTGTTTAAATTACAAATTGCTTAGTAAAGGGTGCGACACTACCAACCTGCCACGTGGTGGCAGGCTTTTCCTGGTGAGCATGGTTATGAACAGTGGGCACAAGGTGGACGGTCTTGAGGACTCAAGGTCAGGCTGACATTTAACAGTGTCAGTGAGATAAGCCTTGTTGAAGGGAAGACTGCAGGAAGTTCGTGGATAATTAAATGTGCAAGTCGTTGAGAAAGAACTCTGAGAATCATCAAATAGGTAATCTTGACCTCCATTATTTAGAACATCTCAACCTCTAAGGTGTGTGTGTGTGTGTGTGTGTGTGTGTGTGTGTGTGTGTGTGCACACTCGAGTACAGTCAAGCACTGAGCACAAGCCCAAGGCTGGTCTCATGTGCCTTCCTCAGTTGTTTTCCACTTTATTTTCATTTATTTGTTTCTTGTGGATGTGGCTGATTGTGCCAGCGAGCATGTGTGGAGGTCAAAGTATGGCTTTGAGGAGCCAGTTCTTTCCTTCAGTCTTTATAGGGGTTCCAAGGATCAAACTCAGGTCACTGGACTTGTGCAGCAAGCTCCTTTACCAGCTTGAGTCATTTTGCTGGCCCACCACCTTTTTTTTTTTTTTTTAACCAAGGTCTCTCTCTGATCCTGGAGATCCCTGATTCCACTGTACTAGCAAGCCAGCAAGCCCCAGGGATCCTCCTGTTCTCTCCCCCAGCACTAGGGTTACAGGCATGTGCTGCTGTGTCCAGTTTTTTTTTTTTTATAATAGTGCTGGGAAACAGGCCATGTCATTATGCTTGCACAGCAAACCCTTCACCAATGGAGCTAAATCCCCAGCCCTTCAAATGTTTATTTTGACAGTTATTCACACAGGATGCAAACACTGTCACATTCTGGGGTCACCTCAATAGACTTACTCATGTACATTTCCACTAAGTCTCCAGCTTCCACTTCCTTAGTGTTCCTGTTCTTCATTTAAATTTTTGAACATACAACCATGCACTTAGACTCTGCCCTTTGAATCTATGGATCCCAGTCTCAGACCAGCTCTCCTCTTTGGCACAAAGGTCCTGGGATGTATTGATCAGTTCCTGCACTTTGGTTGTCTGTCAGCACACATCCAAGTTAGATCACTGTTACAGCTCCATTTTCAATTGGTAACTTGTGGAAGCTACCCCAAACCCAGATTGGATCTCATGATCTTCTGTCAACTGGTTAAAAATAACTTTCCACAGGTATAGAAACCATATGAAAGATAGAAACCGTATGAAAGAAGCGGGAATACTGTGAGTGAGACCCACTTGCTCATGCACCTCACTTGAGTTTCCAGAAGTTTCTTATCTTGATTATATATGTGCCATTTTCCTTGATGGTGAAATGAACCGAATTTTTGGTTCAGTGGTGCAGACAACTCTATTGAGATGAGAAACTCACATGGTAAGACAGAGATGGATGGACATCAGGACAAGACATAGATATTCCAGAGGAGGAAGATTAGTTCCATAAAGACTTGAGGGTCCTCTATTTAGGGGGTTTAAGAGATCAGTTGGATGCTTGCCAGAATGAACTTTCCAGAGTGAAAACATTGTCCTATAGTTATTCAGGCAATGTTTTGGTACCAACCACACCCCTCTGCCCCTGTGCCTGAAGATGAGCTTGCTCAGTGATCTCAGTGGCATTGGGTCCCATCCCCTACCTGTTCCATCTCTGTCAAACTGAGTAAGCAAATATTCCAAAGCAGCAAGATGTTCTGATGCCTCCTATTAATTTTCTTAGGGTATAAATTGTGACCCTATGATGATATTAGTCATGGCCTCTTATTTCATTTGAGGCCTTGAGGGACAGGCAGATTTCTTCCCAGCTGTCTTACAAAAACACAAAAAAGCAAGCAGTGCTTTCTATACTAAGAAGCTTAAAATAAGGATTTTGTTTTTTATACTAGCTGTTGCCATGTAGCCCAGGCTGTCTCAAACTCATGATCCTCCTATCTCAGCCTTGAAAATGCTAGAGTTATAGATGTGTGCTATCCCTCCCAGTTTAAGTAGGATATTTATGGATATTTGAAAAATTCTTCTCTCTTTATTGTGTGTAGTGGGACTGTTCAAGTTTCAGTGCCAGAATAGGCTTCATGAGTCCCTGACTCAAAAATAAAACAAACAAAAATATAACAGCTACAGTTTGTTCATCTCATCTGCTCCCCTACAATAATGAATCCTTGCATAACAGTGTTAGGAATATCAGGTCCCTCACCAGGTGATTACTGCCTTAAAGGTCTGGGAGTAAGGATTGAAGAGGTGGCAA
>CABHPR010153464.1:38933-53979 GCA_902168415.1 Peromyscus melanophrys | reverse complement strand
TTTTTTTTTTTAGGTTGAAATAAAGAGGTCTTTTATTTCATAGACATACAAGTTAATAATACCTCCCCAAAACTATGCTTGACAATCATTCAATTAACTCACTTATCTTCTTATGTGACGCTCTCATTTCTACTGCTGTGAGTCATGAAACTCTTTAGGGTACCTACAGACAACATCTCCTGCCATGTGACATGCACCTTTGGAGGAATGCCTTTTTGTACAACTATTCCCACATCTCCAGGGTGACGTTTTCAATATTTTTTTTACTATGACAGAATAATTGAGCCAAATCATTTAAAAGGAAAAAATCCTGTCATTTGGCTCTGGGTTTGACACAGCTTAGCAAGGAAGTATGGCAAAGTAGAGCATATAGAAAAGAAATAGAAGCCTGAGCTATATGGCATTTTTTTCTACTTTATTCTTTCAGGCTCCCACTCTATGGGTTAGTGATGATCACATTCAGAATAGGTCTCCATTGTTTCAATAATGCTTGTAGCATTAACCATCATCAGGCTATCTACATGTCAAGTTTTCAAAGCCTTAACCACTTCTTAATCCAAGCAGTTTGATAATCAAGGTAAACCACGCCAAAGAGTTTCAAGTTCAGGAATGAGGAATTTGGAAGAATTTATGGAAAGTAGAAGAAAACAAAGCCCCTCAATTTAGAACATATTTGTCTTTCTGGGAAGTAAATTGGAATGGTATCTATTAATTAGGCTACTTTCATTAAAGGTGCCTTAAATTTTCTTCTGTATTTCCAATTTATCATTAGCATCAAGAAAGAACTATGTAAGATGTTCTAGAAATTGAGAAGTGGCTACTTTATTCAAATGGTGAAGGATGATTGGAGTGATTGGAGTTAAAGGACCAAGGTTATTGGTCAGGGAAATGGCTCAGAGAGTATGGCCCATTCTACCAAACCTGAAAACATGAGTTAGATCGCTGGAGCACACATGGTGGAAAGTAGAGAATTTTGTTCTGCATGTTGTGTACACGCATACACACACACACACACACACACACACACACACACACACTCACGCAAAATATATCAATGATTATGTAGGTGTGGACTTGTAGTCAAAGTTGATCTGTAGGGATTAAGGTTAGTCTAAAGTGCCAGTCTTTTGAATTTGCAGATGTGGAGGGGAAGAAGCAAAGGAAAATTTGCATTGGTCCTTCAACTGGTCTTTTAAGACATGGTGATCTCTAGCCATGCATGACTTGGAAGAAACTACTCCTTCTTCAAGCTCCACAGCGATGGGCTGAAAAACCATTGTCTTACATGTCACCATCCTCACTTCTTCCTTCTTCCCTTGTCATCTGCTGTTTTCTCTCTTTCATTTCTCAATCTGCCAGGATCTCCTGTGGCCTTGAACTACAACATCACAGGAATCCATCTCATAGCATTTCTCTTCCTAGTCCTCATAGTGGTGGGATTACATTTTTACAAGGCAACTGGTTGCTTGACTTGCTGGGGGATAATTCTGATGCACAAGAACTGTATGAAATTAGAGTCATCCCATTCTTTGTATGTACTGGTGGGTGCTGTTGACATCATACACTTGCATTCCTCATCCCTTTTACCTTACACTACAAATGTATATCCCACATGTGGCTTTGAAGACTGAACTGAACAAAACACTTAGATCCACTTTGAGATTTCTCATCAGGTAAAGTTTCTGCCTGCAGCTTTTCAGTGCTTGACTTCATTTGGTGGAAGGAAAGAATACCCTGAAAACAGTAAAATTGGAGAGGTGTTGCATGGGGGATTCTCAGTTCACTGGCTTCCTATCCACCCAAAAACAATGGTTTCAGCTCATTAGGTTAAATTTCAGTGATAATGACCTTTCTATACCTGTCCGGAAGCAACTTCTGCTCCACACAGTCAAGCTGTGTAAGCTGCCCATCTGGGGTGCTATAATGACATGGACAAAGGACTTACAGAGAGTTTTAATCAATTTTGTCCTGAGACACTGTGTATACTCATGGAAAAAGTCTCCCAGACAGGCACTTTTGCTACAAGCATCAGGTATGAATGTTGTCCATCTTAAGCATATTAACTGGAGACCAGATTTTGCATAAATTAGGAAAGGTTGACTCCTGATACTGATAAATGGAAGCCTAGAATATGGAGAGTTTGAAATCCGAAGTAGGGGCTGGGGAGAAGGCTCAGTGGTTATGAGCACTCACTGCTGTTCCAAAGGTCCTGAGTTTAATTCTCAGCACCCACATGGCAACTCACAACTGCCTGATGCCCTCTTCTGGTGTGTAGATGTACATGCTGATGAAGTACCCATATAAATAAATAAATAAATCTTAAAAAAAAGAAATCCTAAGTAAATGCACATTATTTACATAAACATGAATATGTCAAGGACAACAATGCCTAAGACCCACAGGAAAAGCAATCTATTTCCCAGGCCTTGGAATAAATATTGAATCTATGCATAAATTATCATCTCCACTTTGATCTCTAAGATGACTGTAGCTTGAGACTGTCCCACATAGAGATCCTCTAGTTTAAGTAGCTATTCTCCTACTTTCAATTATATAATAAATGTACTGGGATTTTGGGTTGCTGATGTGTTTTCATCAGAGCACACAGGCCACCTTTTTCTCAGCTTTTCTGTACCTGTGTTCATGGTTTACTCTTTCACAAACACCCCAGTGAGGTCATCCTCAAAGTTGTGCAGGTCATGTTGGTCTAGGAATTGGTCACTCATCAATAGGATCCAGAGCATATGGCTTCACACCATGTTCAATGGATTGGAAATAAAGTGCTGAGCAGTTTGCTAAAACCACAGAGACTGAGGCTGACATGGAGAGAATGGGATGAAGGGACAGGTATCTTTTGCAATCAGAAAGCCTAAGGTGCATTTCTAAATGTTCAGAGATCAGAGAGACAATTATTAATTTGAAAATGTTGCTTTTGGAAAGGCTGATTTGTAAGTGCTTCTTTGGAATGGTAGCTGTAAAGGAACATACACACAGTGCAAATCTAATTGAGAACTGTCAGGTGTCCACACCAGTAACTGAAAAATTTAGCTGTTCCCAAGTACAAGATTGGGAAAGTCTTGTGGCTTTAAGACTTGAAATATGCAAAGCTATTTCATCAATGTGGCTGAAGACCAAGAACACTTTCTGCATTAAAACATGTTGGATTATTATTGATAGTCCTTTTTTGTCTCTCCATCCTAGCCATCTGCTGCATCTTGATTGAGAGCTCATTCAGTGAATTATGTGCAAAGAACTTTCAATCCAATGAGAACAAGACAAGTCTGTTCTTCTGGGAAGGAGATTTTTGGTTTGACATATAATTGAAATCCAGAGTATTCACATTAGATGCTCTGGTATCATCAAACATGACTGAAAATGAAGAAAACATAAGGCAAAGACAGTACACTTGAACAGAAACAGCTTAGATTTGTTATTACTCCTGGCAGAGAAACATAAACATAAACTATTGTTCTGAGATGGGAACATAAGGGACAGGGCATCAAGAGTATTTGTGACGGCAAGGTGCATTATATGGAGAATTTTGCATATGCCCAGCACATGAATGTATGTGGAGATATTTTATTTGTGCACTCCAATAAAGCTTATCTGAGGATCAGAGGAAAAAACCAGTCACTATATTAAACACAGAAGTCAGGCAATGGTAGCACATGCCTTTAATCCTAGCATTTGCGAGGCAGAAATTCATCCAGATCTCCTTGAGTTCAAGGCCACACTGGGCGCAGAGCCAGGCATGGTGACACAGCACTAGTTAACCATAAAGGTCTGGGGGTCTGTACAGACAGACAGGAAGTGATAGAGCTGGGTGGAGAGAGGAAATAAGGCAGAGCACAGAAAGGCACATAGGAATGCGCATACAGGAAGTAGGTCTCTCTTTTTTGCTGAGGATTTCCAAGTGGTAAGAATGTGGCTGGCTTCTTTCTGCTTCTCTAATCTTTCAGTTTTCACCCCAATATCTGGCTCTGGGTTTTTTATTAATAAGATCCTTCAGCAATTTGCCTTACAAACATGAAGGTGCTTTGAAGCCAAGTGCATTTTAACAAAAGGAAGGCAAGCACAACTGAAATAAAATGGAGCACCACATAATTCTTGATTATGTTTTCCTGCCTCAATCAGACAGTTTCAATCTTTCACTGTTCTTGCAGAAAGGGGTTGAGGTGACTTCTTGGATTTTTCAGAAGACACAGAGTGTTAGAAATGGGATTAGCTCAGTAAAGAACCTGAGTGTCTTTCAATGTTTTATCCTTTTACATTTGGTGTTTCAATTTACTAGGTGATAGTAAAATTTAGAATAACCCAAGGACAGGAGTAGGTGCGGCTCTGTGCAAGAATGCTTGTCTAAGAAAGCAAGATGCCATGGGCCGTATCCTCAGGCTTCACAGTGAAAAGGTTTAAGTGTTCATTACAAAAGGCACGGGCAAGCCGGGGGTGGTGGCGCACGCCTTTAATCCCAGCACTGGGGAGGCAGAGGCAGGCGGATCTCTGTGAGTTCAAGGCCAGCCTGGGCTACCAAGTGAGCTCCAGGAAAGGCACAAAGCTACACAGAGAAACCCTGTCGCCAAAAAACAAAATAAATAAATAAATAAATAAAATTAAATAAAATGCACATGCAAACCAATGGTTATATGTAGTGTACACATACAAGTGTGTCATAAATTACAGTTGCAATAAAATAGTAACATGAATGTCCATTTTCTTACCTCCCCATCAAAAGGCCTCACAGTCCCCAGTTTTCTTTTTCTTGCAGTCTATCCCTTTACTTTTCTAGCTAGTCATAGGAATGTTGGACCCCAAAGTTTAGGGTCTCGAGTGGGCGCCCCAAGAACCCAGACTCTGGTCCAGTTGATGCAATAGCAAGAGGGTTTTATTTCAACTGTACAGAAGGGCAAACTCAAGCTCCAAAGAGCAAGAGTCGCATCGCACCATAGTTCTTAGGTGCTTTTAAAGGAAAAACCCACAAAAGCCATAAGATTACAATTCCCACACAATGTCATTTCGATTGATTTATGTCTAGAAACTAATTTCATAAGATCATTGTCTGGTTACAGAGTGATCACAGAGGGGGATACAGTTACGTCAATGTGCAGATTTATCCTGAAACCTCAAGGGAGGTATCAGGGCCGGAGTGGAGTTATACAAAGGTCACAGTGGTCCTTCCTGGAACATTTGCAACTATCCCAGTCACAGTTGAGCACATCTCTTAACAGAAATCTCTTTACATTGTTATATTGTTGCAGAGGTGGTTGAATAATGACTGAGTCAGCTTACCCTGGAAACTAGATTTTTAGTTCCTCATTTCCTGAAGTTTGGGCTTGGGGGTGTAAGCCTGAAGGGTTAGGGTCTTTCAGAAATAGTCAAGAGAAAGGCAAGATTGCATTTAAGGTTAAAATAGGACTGGCAATGTAAGATGGGTTTAACACAGGAAAATGGATTGATAGCCAGCCAGGCTTGGTGGCCCAAACTTGTAGTTCTTCACATCACAAAGGCAAGACAGAAGGCATTTAGAGAATTAAAAGCCAGCTATGGACCACAGACCAGGCTATATCTCCCAAAAAGTGAGTGCTTGGATACAGCACAGTGATAAAGTGTTTGCCCGGCAGACCTCTGAGTCTTGCTTTCATATCCAAAACAACAAAATGATTGACAGGAAAATCAATGCATACTGTTCATAGCTTCTGGTGATGGCAATCCAAGGACTTTGAAAATGAGGTCTGAACTTTGTGTTGGGATAGAGAGTAAGAATCAATCTTAACTCATGAAGAAGTCAGTACATACAGCTAATCATAATAATAAAACAAAATTTCAGCCTCAGTGGACATAGAATAACACTTGACAGCATCCAATCACACACTCAGGATTTGTTTCATTTAATATTTCACATAAGTTCTCATGTAAACCAGGTTAGTATCAAATTTGGTATGTATCTGTGTATGACCTCAAATTTTTTTCCTCTCTTGCATTCATCCTGCAATTCTAGAGTTCCAAATATAGACCACCATGCCCTTCATTTTATACTTTTATTTGATACCTTTAGGAAAAGGAGAAATAATCTTAGACATGATTAAAAGGATTCTTTGTGAGATTATGCAAAGTTCATGGTAAATGGTCAAGGACATTTTGTGTTTGTGTTTTTTGAACAAAGGAAATTTTTTAGGATTCCTGGCTGATGTCTGCCTTTACCAAACCTTGGGAAGTGTGAGCCAAGAAGATTGAAATGAGTATGAGGACAAACTGTACTACAAAGAACTGGTCTCAACAAACAAACAGTCAGATTTCCCTAAGTTACTCAGCCTCCTTCCCATTTTAAATTCACTTTTGAAGGTGATACTCTCCAAAGCTATTTGTTTGTATACCAGATAAATGCCATCCTTGTAAAGATAACCCTTGGTGCTTTTGTCCACATATTAAAGAAAGTAATATACCTGGCTAGAGTCCTTAAAAAGATTGCCATTGTGCCATGTACCAAGGATCAAAATATTTTATTAATGAGTGAAAACAAAAGACAAAATGGAACAAAGCCAGACCTACAATGAGAGATCTTGAAAATACAAAGGTTAAGGAATTTTGGTCTCTTTGGATACTTGGGAATGAGAAAAATTGAAAGTACTTTCACCTTATAATGGATTAATTTCTCAAGAGAAGACAGTAGAACTCTGTATTGAGAAGCTGGTTCAATGCAGAGAGTGTGGTTCATGCATTCTATTATAGCTCCTAGATGACAGAGGCATTGGTGTAGGTATCTGCATCTCAGTTAATAAGAGGTACACTTGGCAGGTCTGACGAAGTAACTTGAATAATGTTTAACATCTAAAGACAGTCATGGACAGATTCTTCAGGGATGTCATCTAGGAGAAAAGAGGGAAGACTGATAGCCATAGACTTATTAAATGTCAGTCTGTCTTTGTCTAGAAGGAGAACTTGGTATTGAGTCAAACAGTCATCTGGCATCCTCAAATAGGGACTTTACTGCATGTGAGAAGTTACACTTATAGTTTGTCCCAGTGAGAGTTTATCTTATTCTTTTATGAGGACTGTAGTAGCCACAATGACCAAGATGCAGGGTAGACATCTGAGGTAACTAGACCCAGTCTTCGTGAAATATTGGCTCTTAGACTTTTTCAAAGATCCGGGTTAGGATCAGGAATCCCTTGGTAATGCCCTTTCTTTCATGGGTATAAAGATATATATATATATATATTCTCCAGATCCCCATTGTACTTCCATGATTGTTTTATCCAGGAGTCCCAGTGGCTTCTGTAACACAAAACATGATGCTTCCTGTCAATCAAGTAGTGTAACGGTTGGGCGCAATTGAGAAGGTAACCATAGAATCCCAGGAGGCTAGATTTAAAGAGCCATGTGCCCCATAACCTTCCACAGTTACGACTGATTTTTGGCTGAGGAACACTCATTTGTGATTAAAGGTCTGATTTTTGGCTGAGGAACACTCATTTGTGTTTCCTCTGGAAACATTCGTGTTTCCAGTTTTTCTAATTCCTTGCAGTAAGCACTTTGGCCTTCTTGTAGGGGCTTTTTCTTTTGCTCCTGATTGGGTTGTCCAGGCTTGAAAGTGCCAGGAGCTGCCATGTAGTTACTGCCACTGTGGCCTAATTTATTTTTATCAGCAAATCCATGTTGTCTCTATTGCTGAAAACCTTCTGGGTTATTTCTAATAATTCTGACCCATTCTTCCCATTATTTTGTCAATCCATCAATCTTTGGGCTTTCCCCATGTACATCTACAGACCATTTGAGTTACAAATGTTGTGTTAATTGCCTTTAGGATTGCTGCATCCTCCAGATCTATAGGAGAATACAGTCTGTATGGTTCCAAGGGGTGCACAAGGAATGCTGATGGCAATTTGTCTGGGTCTTGTTTTCCATCAGCTACTCTAGACATAATAGTACATTTGCAAGCTTCCTGACTAAGACCCTCCAGCAGAGCCTGGTGGTACTCACAAAGTGACCTAGGGCATTCTTCTGTCACATAATCCAAATTTAGTCTCCCTCTGGGTAGAGCAAGGAGACACATCAGAAAGTGGCTTCAATGGGGAAGACATGTCAGAGGTAGTAGTTGAGTGGTGTGACTTTTAGAGAGGCAGAGAAGTGGGAGAAGGAGAATGAGTTGGCCTCAAAGGAGATAGAGCTGCAGAGGGCAAGGAGCAGTGTATGAAGAAGGGAGTGGGTCCTACTGAAAGTTATGTAGGACAAAATGTTTCTAGATCTTTTGGTCTTTATTTAGGGGGCTCAGAAGCTCTTCTTGCTATGATTATGTCATGCCAAATGCCCATCCTGGACCATAGAAATCTTCATTCATTGAGTTGATAGGATCTTGCTTCTGCATAGGGTAAGTATATAAACTCTCATCCAGGTGACCAGGAATTCCAGGGGTGGTGTTGGCGATGATCCAGACACCTCAAGTGTCAAAGATGTGCTTTGGAGGCCATTCAACCATTAAATGAAAGATATTCCAATTCATAAAATATCAGAGGTGATCCATCGTGAAAGGAGAATCAAAATCCTACTTAATTATAGGAGGGTACACATTGTCAAAATTTTTGAATACACAGCCTAAAAGAGTCTCTAGCTTCATAGTCCTATTACCCATCCTGTCTGTCCATTAAGCTGACCCAAACTTGTACCATGGAGACTTACAATAAAGAAATAGTAAAGGCACACAATACAAAGCACAAAGCACCAAGGACAATGAAATAGGCTCAACAAGGGTAAAAGAAAAAGAAAAAAATATCAAAACAATACAAACAACAGCAATAGAAAAAAAACATATGGGTAAAGGGAAAAGCAATTATGCTTTGCCAGGTACCCTCTGTTCCCAGGCAGGATGCCACCAGAACTGTTACCAGATGTCATAGAAATGGAGGACTTGCTTTGACTTACTGGTGAAGGTCTCCTCAGAAAGTTACTTGTGGGTAGATTTTTTTTCCTCTGCCCTTTACCTCAGTAGTCTGTGGAAACAAGAGCTTGTCTGTGGTCCTTGGTACTTTGTAAATTTGTGCACTCCAAGGTGAAGTGGCTTTTCATTTTTATCGAAGTGAAGGGAAGGATCCCCAAGCTCATACTGGGGTTTAATCTCTCTGGGGCTTCCAAGACTGTTTACCATCATCCAAACTAGAGCCAATTAAGCAATCTTTATTTAATATTCATAGGATTGACTCTTCAAGCTGAGATTTGAGAGTACAGTGTAAGTAAATATTCCAGGCCTCATTTTATCTGCAAAATGTGTAAACTGGGGATTTAATAACATAACGATTTGGCAAATAATTTTAGAGAAGTAGGTAGCAGATTAAAATATTTGAGATATTATCTTGGCAGAATATCTCAAGGTTTCTTGACACAGCATCTTATATTATAAGGATGGAATACATTTGTGTCAAGCTCCATTACAGAAACAGAACATCTCAAGATTCCTTGATAGAATACCTTGTCCTTTTAGAGGAGAGTATGTATACATCAAACTTGAAATTTGTAGTAAATAGAAATGACTTATTCTGACCTCATAATAAATGTCTTTTACCCTATGGTGGAATTAGGCCAATCCATTAGAACTTTAGGGTGAGAGAAAGTGAAACTCAGGCATACCATTGAATATGGATATGTTACTGGGTGAAGAATCATTATCATTCCCTACTGAGAAGGCTCTAGAACTTTCTTAGTATTTTGATCAAGTTTGTTAGTGTGCCATCAGAACCTGGAAGGCTATGCCCTCTTTAGTGGACACAGAGGGTTTCAAAGATTTAAAACTGGGACCTACTGAACCTTTTATTAAATTTTGGTATAGGTACAAGAGTCTGTGGAATGTAAAGTGCAGCATGTTGAATTGGCTGGAATACTGGTGCACCAGCCTGCTTATGATGGGTCTACAGCAGATATGCAGATGTTGACAGCTCTGGAAAGGAAAGGATGATTGAATTCTGGCATGTCACAAATTAGGGAGTCAGATATTTACCACCAATTTGTTTGGAGAGCTCTTGCAGCAGCCCTAAAGTTAGTGCCTCCTGTTAGTCATGTCAACAAATGGGGCATTTTAAGAGTGACTACTCAATACAGAACAAGGGTCCATGCAAAGAGCTGGCAATTGAGTGTTCCAGATGTTGCAAGGGCAATCATTGTGCAAAAGAATGTAAATTTAAATATGATGTAAATGGCTGTCCCCTAGTTGCTCTAATTTCCCCACAGGGAATCCCTCAGCCCCACAAAACAATCTTTCCTCAAAATATGCATCTCAAATGAGATGGCTAAGAAGAGCTGGTAACTTAACATTTACTGGACTGTACCAATTGAGTCAGTAAAGCCCAAATTATTATCTATTGTGAAGGAAACACACACAAGTGGTCCCATCCTTGACCATACAAATCTTCATCCATGGGGACTGATTGGATCTTGCTTCTTCCAGTAGAAAATATAACATCTGGTCCAGATGACCTGTAATACCAAGGGTGGGGGTAGCAATGGCTCAGGCCGCCTGAGTGTCAAAGCTGTACTTTGGAGGCCATTCAACCATGAAATGAAGGCCAGTTCGGTATTGTAGACCATGAGGTTTCCTAGTGACTGTACCCAGCAGGACTGCATAAGAGGTTGATTGGACCACAGGTCTGGGTACCAGGTGACTGTAACTAGCAAGGTGGAAGTCTTTTGCTCCACCCCTTGGCATTGTTATAAATAGACCATTTGAATAAGGATTCAGGCCCACTCCTGTCTATCCTGTGTTTTCTGTTTTCTCTCCCCTCTTTATTTCTAACTAAGTGTCTTATCCCTCATTCCTCAAGAGTCCCAGGGGTAAATAAGTGTGGCTGGTCCCTCACAGTCCAGTTCGTGAAATATCAGCAGTGATCCTTGGTAAAAGCATAATCATAATCCAGCTTAATTATAGGAGGATAAAATTGTCAAAAAAAATTAAAGCACAGTTTAAAAGAGTATCAGGCTTCTTAGTCTTGATATCCATCATGTCTGCCTATCCAGCTGCTTCATGACTAAAACATGGAGATTTACAGTTAAGAAAAATGAAACACACACAGAGAGAGAGAGAGAGAGAGAGAGAGAGAGAGAGAGAGAGAGAGAGAAGACTGTAGGGACCAAGAACAAAGATAAAAATCAATATTAAAAAACAGATGGGGGTTGGAGAGATGGCTCAGTGGTTAAGTGCACTGCCTGGTCTTCCAGAGGTCCTGTGTTCAACTCCCAGCAACCACATGGTGGCTCCCAACCATCTCTAGTGGGATCTGATGCCCTCTTCTGGCATAAAGTTGTACGTGCAGAAAAAGCACTTATATACATAAATAAATAATAAAATCTTAAAAAAAAAACAAATGGGCAGAGGGAATTCTAATTATACTTTGGGCTTGGGTCCACATACCTTGTCAGGTACTCTTCTGACCCAGATAGGATCACACCAAAATAGCACCAGATGTCATAGAAGGGAATGCCTTTCTATAACTAACTGATGCAGGCCTCATCAGTACTTGCTGATTGAATTTTTTTCTGAACTACACCATAGTAGTCTGTAGAACCAAGAGAGCATTCTTTTGGACTTCAACCTTTGTGAAGGTGTGAACCACAAGGGGAAGTGGCTTTTCAGTCCTATAGAATCATATGGAATATCCCCAGAGACTGTGGTGGGGTTTAATCTACCTAAGGCCTCCAGGAACATTAATCAAATAAAGCAGGAATGAAAACTACCATGCAAATTAAAGCCAATCAAGCAAGCTATATTTACTATGCATAGAACTGGCACTTCTTTCTTTATTTATTTTTGCTTGCTAATATTTTTTATTATTGATTAAGAATAGTTTTTCATTCATTTTACACACCAAAGATCCCCTCTTCCCTCCTCTCACCTCCACAGCTTCCCCTCCCAACCCACCCCCCACTCCCTCCCACAAGAAGGCAAGGCCTCCCATGTGGGGGCACATTCAATAGAGACAAGTCCCTGCCCTTCCCCCTGCCACAAGGCTGCATGAGGTGTCCCATCATATGCAGTGGGCTCCACAAAACCTGTTCATGCACCATAGATGGATTCTGATCCTACCACCAGGAGGCCTCCTAAGCAGATCAAGCTACACAACTGTCTTGCCATGCAGAGGGCCTACTCCAGTCCCATGTAAGCTCCACAGCCACTGATCCAACTTTCATGAGTTCCCTCTAGTTTGGTTTGGTCATCCCTGCATGTTTCTCCATCATGATCCGGATGCACTTGCTCATAGAATCTCTCTTCCCTCTCTTTGACTGGACTCCTGGAGCTCTGTCTAGTGATTGGCTGTGGATCTCTGCATCTGCTTCCATCAGTCATTGGAGAAAACTTCTGTGATGACAGTTAGGTTACTCACTGGTCTAATCTGGGGCAAGCCAGAACTGGCACTTCTAATAGATATTTGAGAGTACAGTGTGGGTTAACACAACAGGTCTCCTTCCAATGGAAAAAATATATAAACTGGATTTTTAACATAAGGATTTGGCAATCAAATTTTACAGAGGCAGATAACAGATAGATCATCTTGGCAGAACATCTCACGGATCCTTGAGGATGGATTGATTACATGTGGGTAAAGCTCCATTCAAGAAACAGAACATCTAAAGATTCCTGCTGTGGGATGGTCTGTATGTCAAACATGTTGCTTATTGGTCAATGAGTAAAACACTGATTGGCCAGTGGTCAGGCAGGAAGAAGTATAGGCGGGACAAGGAGGAGAGAATTCTGGGAAGTGGAAGGCGGAGGAGACACTGCCAGCCGCCACCATGACAAACAGCATGTAAAGATGCCGGTAAGCCACGAGCCATGTGGCAAGGTATAGATTTATAGAAATGGATTAATTTAAAATATAAGGAGCCTGCCATGGCCATACAGTTTGTAAGCAATATAAGTCTCTGTGTTTACTTGGTTGGGTCTGAGCGGCTGTGGGACTGGCGGGTGAGAGAGATTTATCCTGACTGTGGGTCAGGCAGGAAAACTCTAGCTACAGATTCCTTGAGAGAACACCTGAACTTTTTAGAGTACAGTATGTGTAGTCCAACACAAATTATGTAGTATGTAGAAAGAACTTATTCTGACCTTATAAAAATGTCTTTTTACCCTAGAACTTTAGGCTGAGAAAGTGAAACTGAGGCATACCATTAAATGTGGAAATGTCACTGGGGGAAGGATCATCTCAAAACCTGCTGAGCAGACTCCTGGACTTCTTTACTATTCTGATCAAGTTTGTTGATGTGCTATCAGAGCCTGGAAGGCTATTCCCTCTTCAGTGGATAAAGAGATTCTCAAAGATTTTAGAGAGAGGCCTACTGAAACTTTTACTAAATTTTTGGCTTAAGTACAAAGTTCCAGAGAAGGAGAAGTGCAGCATGCTGTTGCATCAACTTGCTTATGAATGGGACACAGTAGAGATACAGAGGGTTCTAGGTATGAAAAAGAAAGGATGATTGAATTATGGTGTGTCACAAAATAGTGATTGGAGTGAACAGAACATTCGCTGATACCAGTTTCCATTGATCAATGGCTTATATAATACTTAACACTATCCTCCAAGAGTTTAAAATTTGTAAGGGTGCACTGAGAAAAGCTTCCTGACAACCTTTACAGTTAAAAATTGCACTCATAGCCATTAAACACAATCCTCAACCTCCTAACCTGTATACTGGCAGCATTTACTGGATTCAATTTATTCCTAGATTACTTACTGCTCTCAAGAAGAGTATAATTATGGCCTCTGTTGAAGTCTATATTTTAGCTTTAAGCTGTATTAAAATAGTGATCATCCCGTATCATTTTTAGACATATCAGTTTCCAAAATTCTTTTCCAGGGTTTCTAAATAAAGGATATGTTCTTTGCTGATGGCCTATTGATGTCGTGCGTAGTGCTTATTTTGCGATGCATACTGCATGTTCTAGAACTCAGGATATAACATGAACTTGTGTGAAAAAGCTGCCTGTCTTCCTACATCTGACAATAATATGAAGTCATTCACCCTCCAGAGCACCCTCTTTTACCAACAAAGTACACTTTTCTATGTCAGCAAATTTTCTTCACTTTCATTTTGAGGTTATAATTTAATTATACCATTTCGCCCTTCCATTTCCTCCATCCAATATCCACAATATGTCCCTCCCCCTCTCTTTCAAGACCACTACCTCATATCGACTGTTATTTAATGCACATATGTACATGAATCCATATACTGCTCTGGAAGTGTTGAAGAAGAGGTGGAAGAATTGGAAAAGGCAGAGGATCATGGCTTTTGCTGTGAGACTCTGTCTCAAAGTAATATCAGAAGCTACAGCCATTAAAACTCAATGACATAATTGTCAACAGGTGAGCTTAAGATGGATAAAATAAATAAATATAAGAAATTGGAAAAAAATCCCAAGAGGCCTCAAACCACACAAAATTCTACAGGCAAATAAGAAATGATGGGATAAGAAGAGGTAGCTTTTCTTAAAAGAGAACACCAATTGATTGTCCATTTTTTTACAGTGTATTTTCTTAAGCATATAAATGTTGATTTGTATTTCTATACATTAGCTTATGGTTACACTGTCTGCATTCATTTATATACACCAGACATACATGTGGTGCTCCAGGAGGAAAGAAGAGGGCATGGGATCCACTGTAAATGGAGTTAGAAATATTTGAAGTCATCAAGTAAGTGCTAGAATATGAACTTGTTTTTCTGAAGGTGTTACAAGTGTTCTCAACTGCAGAGCCATACCTCCAGCCCCTAATACCTAAGCTGTATTATTTTGATGTGGGATACACATCAGTGTACCAGATACTCAGTACTCTGAAAGGAGAGGAAGAATTGATTCTATAGGCTGGGTGTGGACAGCAGATTCTCCAAGAGAGTGTGTGTGGAGGGAGCAGAGCAATACTGTGAGTTAGCTGAAGCAGAGCTATAAATTTCATATTAGAGGAAATTGACCTGAAGCTGTACCCAGAGTAGAGAAATCAGAAGGAGCATGAACCCCCAATACACACACACACACACACACACACACACACACACACACACACACACA
>CABHPR010153464.1:0-38923 GCA_902168415.1 Peromyscus melanophrys | reverse complement strand
ACACACACACACACACACACACACACACACACACACACACACACACACACGGTACTTCCCTACAGGTGCCACTCAATTGTCTTACAGCACTCT
Organism: Peromyscus melanophrys; assembly: GCA_902168415.1. Lineage (NCBI taxonomy): Eukaryota > Metazoa > Chordata > Mammalia > Rodentia > Cricetidae > Peromyscus > Peromyscus melanophrys. The sequence goes on along the minus strand of CABHPR010153464.1, from coordinate 38,830 downwards.
GGCAGCACATGGACATTAGAAATTTCAGGCATGAAACCCTGGTTATACTGTCTCCTCACTTCAGTGAATAAAATGCCATGGAACGATATCAGACTCCTATTGGATGGAGTCACTATGGTTTGTACTAGCTGCAAGAAAGTTGAGATTTGAGTCCTTACATTCAGAAACATTTTGGAATAACCATAAGACACCTTATGGTTACAGTAGACCCTTAGTGTGTGATGTGTTGTAGCCTATCTCTTTTTGTATCTATGGAATTGTTAAATCCTATAAAATGTCCCTTTTTTTCTCTTTTTTCAAGACAGGGTTTCCAAGTGTAACAACACTAGCTGTCCTGGAACTAGCTTGTAGAACCAGCCTGAACTCAAACTCAGAGAGATCCACCTACCTCTGCCTCTAGAGTGTTGAGATTAAAGGCATGTGCCTCCACAGCCTAGCTAATGTCCCCTTTTAGAAAGTGTTAGTTTTCAGGGGTTGTGTAAGAATTACACTATCTTCATAGTCACATCCCTTCTCAGGGTTGGTTATGCCCAGAGTGATTTTTCCATCAGTCCTCCCCAATAAGATTCTATAGAGTTTTCAGGAAGTACAGTGACTTTTTAAAAAAAATGACTATTAGTGTATATTTTGTTTTGCTTTCTCTTTGCTATTTATTTTATCACCTTGTCCAAAGTTTTCCCTTCATACTCTCTTCCCAGTTCCTCAGTCCCACCTCTTTTCTACTCCCCACCTCATCCATTCCTTCTCCATCTCCATTTAAAAAAAGGGCAGGCCTACCATGGATATTAACATATCATGGCATATCAAGTTGATCACCTTGCCTTGTATTAAGGCTGAGCAAAAGCAACCCAGTATGAGGAACAGGAACACAAAATCCAGTAAGGAGTGAGAAACAGACTTTGCTCCCATCTTTAGGATTTCCACTGGAAGATCAAGCTAAATAACTGTCTCATACATGCAGAAGGTCTTGATCAGTCCCATGCAAGATCTCTGGTTGTTGGTTCAGACTTTATGAGCTCCAAAGGGCCTGGTATTTGATTCTGTGGGTTCCCTTGCTATGTCCTTGACTCTTAGGCTGCTATAATCCTTCCTCCCTCACTTCAGTAGGATTCCCCAAGTTTGGCCTAACGCTGGATTGTGGATTTCTGCAACTGTTTTAACCAGTTGCTGAATTAAGCCCTTCTGATGACTTTTAGGCTAGGCACCAATCTATGAATATGACAGAATATGTTTAAGTATTATTACATTGATATATTTTTTCCTCTGATCATGTGTGGTTCTTGTAAGTAAATTTGTTGCAACTCTGTGTGTTTGGTCCCAGATTTCCACACAAAAACATGAGTTTTGCAACTCTGGGGATAGGTGTGCTGACTACCTGTGGAGTCAGGCAACCCCTTGAGCTGCTTAGGATAGTTCTTGACAGCTAAAGCTGCAAGGAGACAGTTCAGTCCTGGAGGGCGAGCTATCCCAGACACCTAGAGCTGCTCAGAACAACAGCTCTGCCCTGAAGGTGTCCAAGGCATCTGGAGCTGTTTAGCATAGCTCTGATGGCTGAATCTGTAAAGAAGCAGCCCAACCCTGGAAGGGAAATTTTTCTGACTTCTCGGGAAAGTCATACCTGTAACTGCTTCAGCAGGGAAGAGTATCCTGATTGTTCTGGAAAGTCAGGGTACACTTGGTGTGATAGGGGATGGTCTCCCCACGGGATATAGCAATCTGGTCCTCCCCTGGAGAGCCACTACAACAGAGCTTTGCTCAGCCCCCATTTGATGGGTCTTCCTAGCAGAGCTCTGCTTCTCCAGCCTAATATGTTGCTTCTTTTGCTTCACTCTGCAATAGGGGAAAACCCTGCAGAAATATAGCAATCTCCTTTGGCTCTGAAGAAAAGTGTAACTTTTTCAGCTCTCCCTTGTTTTGTTCACTGAGAGATGTCTTAGCAAAGATCTTCTCTAAGCCAGTGAATGAAGATCTTCACAGCCAAAACTCTTTTGAGAAAGATTTATTTGGGAAGGAGGAATCCAGGAGAATAGCTGCCTCTACCAGGATGGAAAGAATAGCCTTTTCTAACTGACCAAGCAGGGTGGTTGACATAGGATGTCTTGGGGGTGGAGTCAACCAGGAGTTGACTTGGGGCCTAGGGTTCTACTTTCCTGCTCTGTGATTAGTTAGTTTCACAAATCAATTGGCCAGGGGCAGAGATGGCTCTTATCTGACTGAGCCAAACTGTATTTTTTTCTGCCCTGATCTGAGCCATCTTTCCCTAGTTTGGGGCTCCAGGTTCAGGGTGGGTTTCTTTAGCCAGCCCCTTTTCCCTACAGTTCTATTATAGGTTTCTGGGCTGTCCAACCTCTGGGTCCTAACAATCCAGTGATAGTTATGGGTTCACTCTTGTTACATGGGTCTCAAGCTGGGCCAGTCATTGTTTGGCCACTCCCACAGTCTCTGCACCACTCTTACCCCAGCACATTCCATAAGCAGGATAGATTATTTTTTGAAGATTATGTGGCTGGGATGGTGTTCCAATCCCTCCATTAAAAGTCTTGCTTGGTCACAGAAGGTGATCAGCTTAGACTACATATCTGCAATTGTTAGGAGTCTTAGCTGATCTCATCCTTGTAGATGAGAAAGAAATCATGGAAACAACACCCTTCACAATAGCCACAAATAATATAAAGTATCTTCTTAAGCAAGTAAAAGATCTGTATGATAAGAACTTCAAACCTTCAAAAAAAATGGAAAAGATATCCAAACATGTTCAAGGATCAGTAGGATTAATATAGGAAAATAGCCATCTTACTTAAAGAAATGTAAACATTCAATGTATTTCCCATTAGAATCCCAACAATTATTTTTTAGACCTTGAAAGAACAATATTCAACTTCATATGGAAAAAGAAAACATCCAAGATAGCTTTTAAAAATTCCTATACAGCCAGGCAGTGGTGGCGCACGCCTTTAATCCCAGCACTGGGAGGCAGAGGCAGGCGGCTCTCTGTGAGTTTGAGGCCAGCCTGGGTTACCAAGTGAGCTCCAGGAAAGGCGCAAAGCTACACAGAGAAACCCTGTCTCGAAAAACTAAAAAAAAAAAAAAAAAATTCCTGTACAGTAGTAGAGCTTTTGGAAGTATCATCATCCCAAATTTCGAGCTCTGATACAGTTGTTATTGGTATAAAAACAGACACTTGGATCAATAGAATTGAATTGAATTGAAGACCCAAACATAATTCCATACATGATATGGAAACCTAATTCTCTACCAAGTTGTCAAAAGTATACAGTGGAAATAAGAAAGAATCTACAATATATGGTGCTGATGTAAGTGGATGTCAGCATGTAGAAGAATACAATGGATCCATAGGTAGTACATATTTTAAAGAAAGTTAGTATATTATATTGGGGTTGCATGCAGTACAACGGACTTTAATGAAGAGACTACTACTGAATATTTTAATGAAAACTAAAGAAATCAATATATATTAAAATAATTTATTGCTGTATGATATAATAGAAAAGGGAGGTAGCCCTTTTCAAAATAAAGGCACAGCTTACATCTGAATACTTAACATCCACATCTCAGGTGCAGTTAGGCTCAATGCAAGGACTTTTGTAGCAGAAATCTTAGAGAGTCTTATTAATAAAATCAAACCTGAGCCAGGTATTGGGGTGAACACTGGAAGGTCAGAGACACAGAATAAGCCACAGCTATCTCACCTCACTGAATCCTCAGCTGGTCTTGTTTCCTCAGACTGGATGCCCCGAGCTCTCATCCAGAATGGGTCTCAGCTGAACTGCTGTTAGAAGCCTGAATGCTTAACCAGCCACATGCTTCTCCAGGCCAAAGGCTTCTCCAGGCCAAAGGCCTCTCCAGGGCAAATGCCTCTAGTTTCTGGTCCTCACGCCTTATATACTTTTCTGCTTTCTACCACCACTCCCTGGGATTAAAGGTGTGGCTTTCTGGGATTAAAGGCGTGGATCACCATGCTTGGGTGTATCCTTGAACACATGAATTTCTGCCTCTGGAATGTTAGGATTAAAGGCGTATGCTACCACTGCCTATCCTCATGTTTAATATTGTGGCTGTCCTGTTCTCTGACCCCAGATAAGTTTATTAGCATACACAATATTTTGGGGAACACAATACCCCCACACTTATTAAATAAGAGACACAGAGCCAATGTAAAGATGAAAGCCAAAGAGGTCAGAGCTAAGAGTCTTACCTGCCTTCCGCCAACTAGCCTCTCCCGCCAAGAGACCTCTCCGAAAAGGACTACTTCCTGTGCGTTTGACTTTAAATAAGAGTTCCGTTCTGCCTTCTCATTGGTTGTAAACCCAACTACGTGACTGCCTCGTCACTACCTCTCTGTATAGACCTCCAAGTCTTCTATGGTTGGTATTGAGATTAAGGGCGTGTGTCTCCAATGCTGGCTGTATCCTTGAACACACAGAGATCTACCTAGTTTTGCCTGCCGAGTGCTGGGATTAAAGGCGTGCACCACCACCGCCCTGGCTTTCGCTATGGCTTGCTAATAGCTCTGACCCCTAGGCAACTTTATTTATTAACATACAAATAAAATCACATTTCAGTACAAATAGAATACCACTATAGACTTTTGTCTCAGAAATCTTAGATGTGTGCACAGTGCCTCCTATCTGATTATCCTGGGTAGTAATTCCCTCCATTCTCCAAAACCTTCTTATTAATAGACCAGGTCTGCACTAATAAGTTCATTTAGAAAATGGTGTGCACATACACCCCCAAAGAGCCAAACAATGGGATGTAAGGAGGACAAGACAATATAATAAATAACTCCTGTTCATTTTGATTTCACAAGTCTTGAGTAACCAACACCTTGATCGTACTTGATAAGGGAACGTTCTGACTTTGAATGAAAAAGTGAGTTCAATGACTGAGTAGAGTACCAGAGAAAAGCATCCATGAGTTTATAACTTCAATGCATGGGGAAGCCACCGGTGACCACATCCTGACAGAAGCACACTTGGAGATACAGATCTGTCTTTCTGATTCTACAAGACACCTGTTCCTCATGGTTCCATAAATCTTCATTAATGCAGTACTTACAGCATGATTCCACCAAACACCATTTTGTTCCTAATGCATCAAACAGGGCCTGAAAACCACATGTTCTGGGATACCTTACTGAAAGTACTGTCCTCAAACTTTCATTTCTCAGTATCCAGGAACAGCCTAGTCCTCTTTATGACAAACAAGGACAAAGCCTTGTCTTCCCATCAAAGACACAGCGCTGGAGACATTTGAGGCAAATGTCTGTAGCAAAGGAAATTCTTGTGGGTTGTCTTTTGGCTCTGAGGATATCCAGGAGATCAGGACACACACTGGCAAATTTGTTAACTTGTACATTACCCAGGTCATCATAGCACTCCAGTGGGGCAGGGTAGAACTCCTCAGTTAACTTTCTTAGATTGGCCAAGATTTGCAGAAGGTCCGTCAGGACAGACATGGAAATGACATTGTCATAGAAGTTTACCCTGGTTAGCTGGAGGCACTGGCTCAGAGCAGGCAGGAGGGCACTGAGCTGAGAGTCTCCAATACCACAGTCTTCTAACTCCAGAATTTGCAAAGTGGCTGCTACATTCTCAAGGAGAAATTGGAGAAGTGTGGGACATAGGTTGAATAATACCACACCACAGAGGGTCAGGTGTTTCAGCTGAAAAAGCCTCTGACACTGACACAGGTGTTCCAGGTCTGACTGGGAGAACTCAGAGAGTTTGATGGACAGAGACTCCAAGGGGCTCTTCAGGCATCTAAGGAAAAAAAGACTTTAGTTCTGTCTCTTGGTCTGGGAGGGCATTTTAGTTTTGACACTACTACAGAGACAATGTCTTAGTTTAGGTTACTATTTCTATGATAAAACACCACGACCCAAAGCAATTGGCTGAGCAAAGGATGTATTGGACTTATGATTAGAAATCAATCCACAATCTATCACTGAAAGAACAATAGGCAGGAATTCAAACAGGGGAGCAACCTTGAAGCAAAGGTATACAGAGAGACCAGGCAGAAATGCTGCCCATTGGCTTATTCTCCATGGTTTGCTCAGCCTCCATTTTGTAGAACAGAAGACAGCCAGCCAAGGAACTGCCCCATTCACAGTAGCTGGACCTTCCCACATTAAACACTAATAACAAAAATTCTCTACAGGCTTGCCTACAGGCTGATATTGTGAAGACATTTTCTGATTTTGAGTACCTGCCTTTCAGGTGACTCTAGTCTGTATCAATTTGATATAAAATTAGTACAGGGTACAGTACAGGGTACTACAAAAGAAAAGTCATTGTGTCTATATATGGGAACTGAACACCCAAGGTACAGCCTGTTGGTGTTTCCTCACTAGAATCATAACATTATTTCCTAAAGTCTATCACCATTATATTTGATAGACTCAGAACTTAGTGGTGCAGCTTCTCATTCCCAATATGTTAGAGAACCAGCAATGGCCATTGTAACCTAGAAAGAAAGGCTAAAGGAGGTGTTCTAGTCACAAATGCTTCTGACAGTGTCTTGGCCTGTGTCCTGCAGAAATCACTACAGTTCTACATTCTGAATATAGCCTATGTCCCTCTTCTCTGAATCAATCCTGATATTGACCCTCTGCTCATTGCGACCACAACAAATTCACATCTACTAAGCCCCAAATATGCTTACAACATCTGTTCCTCCATCAGGTGTTAAAAGCTGACAGAGCTTCCATATGGGAACAAGATAATTGTTGTTCACAAAGATATAAGAACAGAGATTCCAAGTGAAACTGTGCAGGAATGGCTCCTCATCCCCTTAGGGACCTTTGCTCTGTCCTCTTCCCTCCTATCGCTCTTGATTGTATTCCACGGAAGAATGCATAACACAAAGAGACTCTATGTGAGCCACACAGTGTGCCTAGAAAGTACAGGGTAGAAAGAAAGCTCTCCTTAAGTCACTAACAACATCTTTGCAGTTTATTTTTGAGTGGTCAGTGAGGCAATTGAGCTTCTGACCCAGTTAAGATGGAATCCAGACCATTCTCAGATATTGTAATGAGCCAATAACTGTGAAAGTCACAGTGGCTGCCTGATCTCAGGTGCTCAGTAATCTCTAATATAACAGAGGAAGGTTTGCTGTGGTAGCCAAAAGAGCTCTCTATACTTCCTTACCTGAACAACTGTTTCATGTGCTCACTGGAAAAGTAGAAACCATTGATGAAGAGATGCTGGAGACAGGTGAGTTTGGAAATCTGAGAAATGAACCTAGCAGTATATTTCTCCTCTATGTCTTCCAAGGAATTTACAGCTTTCTTGATGTTAACATAAATGCGTGCTAGGTGGAGTTTGCGCAGATTTCTCATCTGGCCAAAGCAACGTGAGAAACAATTCAGTGCTGCAGGAGTCCAGCCTGTGGATAGCTCCAGTTCCTCAATGTAGCATGGCTGGAATGTATTAAAAAACATCTTGATAATCTCCACAGGAATCTCACAGATTGTCACCTTCATACAGCACAGCCTCACAGAACATTTTCGCTGCTGGGCCCACTGCAACAAATATGCTTGCTGTTCATCCAGGTGAACTCTTAAGTCAAAATCAGTGACCACCTTCAAAAGCCACCTCAGGGCATATCTAGGAAGGCCATTCCCTGTTGTCTCTTTACTCACTGTCCCTGTTGAGCAGACTCCATATTCTAGTCCAGGCCATACATCCCAGAAGACATGGTGCCCATTCCTCAGGTCCAGGACTCGAAGCTTTGACCTTCTTTGGGAGAAAAAGATGAAGAGTAACAATGAAAGAGCAGGACCAAAATAGAGTCAACTTCCATTCCACTTCTCTAATGTCAGCAACACCTGGCAGGTAAGGGCTCCTTGCATAAACTACATCTGAACACTTGTCCTGCTTCCCTCCATTCAGTTACTGTTGACTTCATTTTGTATTACCTGGAGGAGAGGTCAGAGAAGGCTAATCCTACTATGTGTGCATCTATTCTGAGGTGCCCTGAACTTCTGAAAGTTGATTATTACTCAAATTATCAATAGAGGCTTCTCCTTCTTCAGACTTACAAGTGAAGACCATCAGATGCCTCTGATCTACCAGTGATCCCCATGTACTTGACTCTACATATTCTTTATCAGTAAAATGGTAATTCCCCTTCTGTTCTATTTTGGGCTTACCTGAGGTGAACATTCTGTGTCAACATCATATCTACACCATCTAGCACAGCTTGTAATATCACCACATCAGGGACCTGCATCAGTGCCCCCACAGGGAGGCATGAGAAGGGCCATTCTGCCACCATCGCTGTCAGTATCTTCATATGTCTGCTCTTGAAGGCCTCCTTGAATAGGGATGGGAAGAACTCCGTGGGGAGCTGCTGCAGAGCTGAGATGGCCAAGGCCTCGTGCCTCAGCAGACTCTTCATTGATAGTTCCAGGAGTGTGGATGGGGCCTCAAAGCTCATTCTGATGGATCTTCAGACAGAAGGAACTGGTAAAACATTCAGGAGTCATGTTTCCATGCTATGAAATTGAGTTTTATAAGTCTCAGCCATCACACGAATCCACCCCCAAGGCTATAGTGCCTGATCTAATAGTCAAGATCTCAGTGTGTCTTCTTGTACTATCTGGTCATCTCAAATCCTCATGCCTCTCAGCAGATTATCTCAGAAGAACCGGCACAGGCACAAATTACCCATTATCCCACGAGGTACCACACTCTGCTCCTCTGAATCTCACTCCCCTTTGGAAAGACTATTCAGAAATAAGCAATGAGACCAGCCTCTTGTGGCCAATAGAGACTGATCACCTATCAAGTCCCTTATGAAAATAGAATGCTAAGGTAACATGTACAACCTATAACCTACCCATGTTCTCCATTCCATGTGTTCAGTGTACACGGGAAGGACTGAGGAGTGTCTTACAAGTGCCTTACATCTTGAGCTCCTATATCTATTTATACTCATTTCTTATCACACCATCCCTTTCTATCCCCACCACCCAAGCAATACGTCTGTCTGACAGGGGGATGGAGGGTTCATCCACTTAATCTCTTGATTATTTTTACATAGTGTATATTGACTGAGTCATAGCTCCTTGTGTAAAAACTAAAAATACTTAAACTAAAGAGAATTCAAAGAGTTCATTAATTCATTGATTGATGGAATTATTTTGTATGTGATTTTACATGCACATATGTGTGCATGTTTTTGTGTGCAATTTTTAGTATACATATCCCATTCACAAGGCTGTCTATGACCTTGAATAAGAAAGACAGTAGGGAAAATGTAGTTTAATTTACTTTTTTTTTTTTTTTTTTGGTTTTTCGAGACAGGGTTTCTCTGTGTAGCTTTGCACCTTTCCTGGAACTCACTTGGTAGCCCAGACTGGCCTCGAACTCAGAGATCCACCTGCCTCTGCCTCCCGAGTGCTGAGATTAAAGGCGTGCACCACCACCGCCCGGCCTTACTTTTTAAAATATGGTTTTGATGAGCCGGGCGTTGGTGGCTCACGCCTTTAATCCCAGCACTCAGGAGGCAGAGGCAGGCGGATCTCTGTGAGTTCAAGGCCAGAGTGAGATCCAGGACAGGCACCAAAACTACCTGGAGAAACCCTGCCCCCCAAAAAACAAACAAACAAACAAAAAACACTGAGTAGGTGACAGGCGTGGTAGCAGTTGCCTGTAATGACAGCACTTTCAAGGAAGAATAAGGAAGATTCCAGGGGAATCTAATCTATATAGTGTACTTCAGGCCAATTAAGTTTAAAGGATTTCAAATAAAATTTAATATGAAATACTTTAATCTAGGAGGACTTGTTGTTGGGTTTGAGCCCAATAAACAAGTACTCTAAAAATGAGAAACACTCCCAGGTCATCTATTCAACTTTGTCTCTTCATACACTCATGTCTTGCCTGGATCTAGGATCTTCTGTGCTCAGGCCCTCAATACTACTCACCATGTGTGACTGGTGTTTGCTACCTGGATCCCTTTCAATTTTTCTCTCAGAAAATGTCATGTCACATAGTCAAGTCTAAAACAACCACATTCCCACAGTCCCAATTCCCTACTCAACTAACACTTGCAGCTTGTGTTCATGAAAGTATTAGTTAGTTTCATTCCACAAATGAATGAAAATACTAACATGTAAATTCCAGTCTAATAGGCATTTCCTATTAAAACAAAACCACACCAAAGCAACACATCAAAAAACAATTAAAAACTAAATCACAAAAGAACAACCAAATTCTGTTTTTTTTTTCCTTTTTAAATAGAGAATGTGGAAATATAAGGCCTTCCCAGCATGAATGAGGCCTCCTGATGGAGGTAACTTACCTGATCTGAACACTGGTGACAGGGATCCTGTTCCCAGCAGGTCCAGGCAGTGTGTGAGTCAAGACTCTAGCACTCCAAGAAACTTGTAGGGCTCCTCTGACCCTTTTATTCTCCTTTCCCCCCACACCTTCTTTGTGTAGCCCAACCTCCCAAGAACATGATTCCATCTGATTGGGAGATTGAGTCTCTATTGACTTCATCCCTTTTATTTTTCCTAGTGTAGTTTGATTGAATCAAAGCACCTTGTGTGAAATCAAAATTACAAAACTATTGAGAAGTTGAAGAGATTAAGCATTGATTGATTTATTAAATATATAGTACATGAGTACATGTGTTGATATGCTTGTGTGTGTATGTGTGTATTTTATTTTGTGTGTATTGTTTTTCAGTGTGTATATATGTAGTGAACTCAGACTGAGACATGAAGGATGGAGGATCAGTAGCCTGCATTTGGTCAATCACTTTTATATAGCTGATGTCAAGAAACCATAGAGTACAGCCATAACTTAAACAGGAAGATGGAATTTTACATTTCAAAAGGTTCCTTGAGAATTGTTTTAAGGGGTTCTGTAACTGTGCCTTAGAAGGGATAGAAGCCTGAGCCACAAATGAGCACTCCAAGTGCACTACCACGGAGAAGGAGTTACAGACTTTGTGGGGCTTTGTGAAACACAAAAGCTCTTTGGCCATTGAAAGATCTGGTAGTAATAAGGACCAGGCTGTGGGATTAGCTCACCCAGGAGGCAAGAGAAGTTCAGTCAGCCATGGGAGATGCAGCCAGACCAGACTCAAAGCATGGTGCGTTAGCTGTTAACTGAGCTAGTGATGGCAATGGCCTTGACACTCCCAATACTACTACAGAACTACTCAGAAGCAAGGGCAAAATTATATGTCAGTTCTTCAATCATTCACTAGTGATGGCTTCTCACTGTTCGCTCTGCTGAAAGACCACAAGGTATGCTTGAAGTCAGGTGTACTTCTCCTAAGTCCCTCTCCTTCACTAGAGATCGCTTTCTGATTAGCAAAGTCAGCCAGTTTTCTGTGTTGCAATGTACGAAGGACAACAAAAGAAAAGCCAGGATTTGTAGCATCCTCATGCCCATTAGGTCCATTAATTGTAAAGGTGACTCAGGGTTTTTACAATGAATTAAAAAAACAACCCAGATTACATAGTGAGTTCCAGAGAAGTCTGGTTATTTCTAGTGAAGGCAGGCAGATCGGATGTTCAGAGTTGTCTTTAGCGACTTAACAAGTATCGTGCCAGCCTGGGCACATGAAATAGTAAACAAACAAAACAATTTTAAAAGATAGATTTGGGTGTTAAGGAGCTCTGCAGTCACTGCAAGTTCTTTTCTTTCTTTGTAGCCCTGGGGATTAACCCTGTGTTTTAAATAAGATAGATTTTTCTAGGTTCCATAAAGAGATATAGCCTGAGAGGGATTTCCTAGGATCAGGTCCCTTAATAATGCAGGATGCTTGAAGTAGGGGGAGCTGGCATGGTAGTCCAAGAGCAGCCAGTGGAGCCAAGGAGAGTCCTTCCATTTTTGGATTTCTGAGGATAGAGACTCTGGGCTTAGAGAAGACACCTTCTATGTGCAACAGATTAGTCAAGGTACTAGGTGAGTTATGTGTTAATTTAACAAGTTAGTTCTATTGATAGGCAATGGTAGTACACACCTTTAATCCCAGCACTCAGGAGGCAAAGGCAGGAGGATCTCTGTGAGTTAAAGGCCAGCCTGGTCTAGAGAGTGATTTCCAGGACAGTCAGAACTTTTACACAGAAAAACCTTATCTCAAAGCAAAACAGACAAAAAATAATTTTTTTGGTTTTTGGTTTTTGGTTTTTGTTTTTATCAAGACAGGGTTTCTCTGTGTAGTTGTGGTGCCTGTCCTGGATCTCGCTCTGTAGAACAAGCTCTGCCTCCTGAGTGCTGGGATTAAAGGCATGTACCACCGCCACCTGGATGCAGAAAATCAGTCAGTTTTATTATTCCCACTGTACCTTGGGCCTGCTACATAACAAGGGACTTCAGGTTGATGCAAGTTACTAGATGGAACACACAGCTTGGCTCCCCTGCCTCCTATGCAGTCCCACAGCAGCCTCTGCCCTTTAATACTATCAGCATGCTCCTCAAGACCTCTTGCTGGTCTATGTAGATGTAACCAACTGCCTTATTAAATAAGAGACACAGAGCCAATGTAAAGATGAAAGCCAAAGAAGTCAGAGCTAAGAGTCTTACCGCTTTCCGCCAGCTAGCCTCTCCCGCCAAGAGACCTCTCCGAAAAGGACTACTTCCTGTGCGTTTGATTTTAAATAAGAGTTCTGTGCTGCCTTCTCATTGGTTGTAAATCCAACTACGTGACTGCCTCGTTACTGCCTCTCTGTACAGACCTCCAAGTCTTCTATGGTTGGTATTGAGATTAAGGGCGTGTGTCTCCAATGCTGGCTGTATCCTTGAACACACAGAGATCTACCTAGTTTTGCCTGCCGAGTGCTGGGATTAAAGGCGTGCACCCACCACCGCCCTGGCTTTCCCTATGGCTTGCTAATAGCTCTGACCCCTAGGCAACTTTATTTATTAACATACAAATAAAATCACATTTCAGTACAAATAGAATACCACTATAGGTCTATAACCCAAATCACCCCTTTTCATAGATATGTATCTATATGTGTTCATTTGCTCTATCCCCCATCCCATCACTTACCTCTTTCTGAGACAGTGACATCTATATCCCAGGCTATCCACATTTTAGGCCAGAAATATCATGTAGGCAACACAGGTCATTTTACTTTTCTTTCATTGTGTCAAAAAAGCTTTCATTTAAATTCCTCAGGCTGGCTTTGAACTCACTTTTAACCCCAGAGGTGGCTTGACATTTTACTTTCGTATACATCCTCCTGAACAGGCTTGGCAACTTGAACTCAGACTACTCATAATTTTGACCTGACCCAAGGTTATCTTCTTAGGATTTCTTTTGTTGTTGTTTGTTTTTTCAAAACAAGGTTTTTCTGTGTGTGTTTGGAGCCTGTCCTGGAACTCGGATATGTAGACCTGACTGGCCTCGAACTCACAGAGATCTGCCTGTCTCTGTCTCCCAAGTGCTAGGATTAAAGGCGTGCGGCACCACTGACCAGCTTTAGGATTCTTTCTAATGTCAGAAACAGGTAAAACACTCTGCTGTGTCATTCAGAACTCCAAAGGAAACTGTCAATAAAAATTGGGTTTGATTGAGTCTGTGAGTGAATCCTGGTCATCTACAACTTTCCCTGTCTTCCAGAGACAGAATATGTGCCATAATTTTGAGCCATGCAGAGGCAGAAAGATTAGACCCTTAAGGCCAGGCTGGGCTACCTAGTGGCTTTTAGGCAAGTTTGCATTTGTATATTCCAATATATATATGAATGCAGTCCAACAGTGGCTAGTTATGAATGGAAGTCCAAGAATCTAGGAGTTGATCAGTCCCATGAGGCTGGGTGTCTCAGCTGGTCTTCTGGGATCAGGAAGAAGGAATGGATGAGATAATGGAGGTGAGGACAAGCAGGCAAAGAACCACCTTTCTTCTTCAATTGTCCTTATGTAGTATTCCAACACAAGGCGTGGCCCAGATTAAAGGCGTGCCTTCTAGCTGCAAGGTCTGGATTAAAGGCATGCATCATCCAGCCTCAGTATCTGGATCAAAGGTGTGTTGTCTTTCTCCCTCAAGATCCAGAACATAAGTGTGCCTTCCATATCTGGGTTATAGTTCATTACAGACATAGTTAAGTTGACAACCAAGAGTAGCCATCACACCATCTCACCAGCACGAGCAGTATCTTATTTCTTCCTAATATTTCTGTTTTGTCGTTGTTGCTATTTTCTTTATTTGTTTGGTGTGGTTACAATGAAGCACCAAAACCTCGTGTAGCCCAGGCTAGCTTAGGACTCCATATGCAGCTAAGAGTCATGAAAAAACTCATGCTTCTCCCTCCACCTCCTGAATTCTGAGACCTTTAAGCTGCCTTGCCCTCTTTATAGAGTGCTGGGGATGCAACATTCAAGGACTCAGGGAAACTGGACAGGCACCCTATTTACGGACCACCGTCTCTAGACATAGCTTAAAGTTTGTCAATTAAAAATGAAGCAAATAGATCTTTCTTTTCTGGTCCCAGGCACTTCGGGAGCGGCCAGTTACCATTCCAACATGGCCAAGTTCAAGAACCACACCACACACACACACAACCAATCCCCCAAATGGCACAGAAATGGCATCAAGAAACTCAGGTCACAAAGATATGAATCTCTTAATGGGGTGGACCCCAAGTTCCTGAGGAACATGCGCTTTGCCCAGAAGCACAAGAAAGGCCTGAAGAAGACGCAGGCAAACAACACAAAGGCAGTGAGTGGGTGTGCAGAGGCCATCAAGGCCCTTGTGAAGCCCAAGGTGGTTAAACCCAAGATCCAAAGGGCCCCAACTGCAAACTTAGCCATCTTGCTTTCATTGCCCACCCCAAGCTCAGGAAACGGATTACAAGCTACATGGCCAAGGGTCGTAGTCTCTGCCAACCAAAGCACAAGGCTCAAACCAAGGCAGAGGCCTCAGCTCCAGCTCAGGCTCCCAAAGGTGTCCAGGCCCCTGTGAAGGCCCCATAGAAAAAGGTTTCTGTCTGCCAGACAGATGGACTGGTATGACACACCTACACACTATTTGCACATGATCAGGACCCCATGTTTTTACAAATAAACTTGAGGCAGGATCTGTTTTTAAAAAAAACGAAGAAAATACTATAACAGAAGACACTAGGCTGTGAATTCCAGAATAATGTCAAATTCACAATCCCCAGTCTTCAATCTTCTAAAGAGCAGGCTGGAGCTCAGCATGGTCCTGATTCTAAAACTTTGTGAATAAAAGTAACTGTATCCATTTCACAGATTATCCCACAGGTTCCCAGCTACTTTCATTAACTGAACTCAAAGCATAACTTGAACATGGAACCATTCACTTTCCCATTTAGAGCCATCAGAGATATTTAGAAATATTTGACCACAAAAATTTAAGCCTCCTCTTACCCAGATATCAAAATAGTAAGATTCAGGGCATCAGTGGCTGCAATTGGGCAAAATAACATGGAAGATCTCTTCAACTGTCAGGATTATGAATCCTACAGAAGGCTGACACTGAATAATGGGGAAAAAACTGAACCACCATTTCTAGAGCAGTGACTGAGGCCCTGCTTGATTTTTTTAATGAGGGGATAAAAGCAGCTTTTTAAAGGTGTTTTGCTTGAAAGTGTTTCTTCCAGTGGGTTTTTCCATAGCATCTGCCTTCTTGAAGGGTGAAGAAGAGTTTCTGGACCCCAACCTCTTTCCTAAAACTAGCAAGAAGTATTGTGCAGAAAGAAAAATCCTTGGCAACCTCTATTCTGCAGTACTTCCCTGGTCCCACCACTGTACAGGGGTACCATTACTGGCAAAGAAACTAACACCCAGATGATGGTGGTAATCTGGGCCTTTCCAAGCCTGCCTTTCAGATTCTGGATGAAGTCTCCCAACCTGGAGACTTTGAAGGCTGTGGGACCAGATTTGTGATAGCGCAAAGGGTTCAGCCAAGGTAATTGAGACTAAGATAGCATGCAGAGGAAGTTTATGGAGGGATGAAAATGAATACAGAGTTCAGAATGTGGTCCAACTTGAACTGGAGTCTTCTGCCACTAGCTTGGAGAAGTGAGATAATGGGAGAAGGCCAATTGTGTGTGGAACACAGCACAGATCACATTCAGTCTATATGGAAGGACTCTGTTCCTGCCTGTTTACCCAGCCACTAGAAGGGGAAACATACTGAATCAAATGAATGGAATAAAGGGAAAGTCAGAGGTAGAGTCAAAGCAAATTATAATTCAGGTCTCCTGACATTTGAATTTCCTTCCTGTTTGACCTACAGTAGGTGGAGACTACAAGCGTTCAATTTGTAGCTTGACCAACAAAACTTCTGGAATGTGTGTTGGAACAGAGGAAGGTATCTTCTCATCAGATGTCATAAAGGAGACCCAACCAGTGGTGTATCATCCCAGATGAAGGGGAGAAGAGTCTGTGTGAGTATAGACAATTATGTCTAGTCCAGCTAATCATGTACATAAATAAAATATTACATTTAGTGGTCCTAGCAGAGAAAAAATGCACTATATATGATCTGTCAAAAGCTAGAGATTTGGTTCATTACTGTATATAATACCCTAGAGCTACTGGACAAAATAAGGACAGTTATTACAGAGGAAGTGGATGTAAAGACATGCAGAAATATGGTCACTTTTGCATTGATAGCTCTGGCCTGGACCACAAGAGAACATTTCAAGAATCATTTCTAAATGAAATATGTATACCTCTGGTGTGGCTTGGATACCAAGAAATATAGGCTGGTGTTTTACACACATCATTCCTCTGTTCTCAAACTCAACAAGCTATAGTATCTATATTTGAATGTCTACTTCCTGAATGAACACCTGGAACTAGTGCTCAAGTGAGGAAAAATTGACGGCTTTCTCTACCAGCCAGAACCAAGACTTTCTGCGTTACATTAAATATTCCTGCACAGCTGTGACTTCCAAGACACTGTGGCGTTCACATTGATGTGAAATTGAATCACTAATATAGTAATCTTGCTGCTGCTCTAGCATCTTGAATTGTCACCTCAGTAAACTCTGGCTGTCATGTATGTGTCCATGCTGTAGAAAATTTATCCACTTGGGAACCCAATGAAGAGAAAACTGGTCTACAAAAGGTGTGTGTACTCGTATCACAGGTTGCCCCATGTCACCTCTATCTTCAGATCTGTATGAACAGGATCCATCTTTCTCTGATTCCTGTGGTTTAGAAGCTATTTGAGCACAAGTATTGGCTAAATTTAAGGGAAGTGAGTGACAGGGTGAAGGCCTTTGAACAGGACAGAGGCTGTGCTAGGGAGGTGGAGCTCATTGAATAAAAGGTTGGCACACCAAGGACTGCTCTAGGTATATCATGGTTGGTCCTTCTGTGTACTCCTGTTGACAGCATCTGTCCACAGATGTGGTTTTCTGCTTTACCCTAAGAACAGATCTGATGAGCTTAGGGCAGAAGCAGTAAGTCTCAGTTTAGTCTTAATTTGAAGGCAATGGGATCAGCAGTTGAAGGCCAGGTGGTGTAGTAGGAAAGGCCCATAGGGTCGAAGAAATTGGCTCAGAGCATTTGCCAAGGCATGCACATAACTACTTCTTTAAAGCCAACATGGAGTCTGCCTAATGGCCTAGCAACAGGAGCTGTCAGAGTTCCTGGTCACTGTCAGAGTTCCTGAATGTGCCCAGCCGGACAACCGCACAGACTGGGTGCTGGGAGAGGGTGTGTGAGACCTTCCCTGTTATTACATGGAGGACTTTGTTATCTGCCTACAACTGATTCCTGGTGTGTGTGCCATTGACGCCTTCTCACCCTTCCCAGAGGGAGCAGATAGAATCCAAGCAACGCTGGGCACTTGATGTGGGGCTTCTGTTACTTTGTTTCTCCCAGCTCAGATTCTGACTGTCTCTCTTCACTCACCGTGCTTGACAGTGCCCCCAAGATAGTGTGTCTCTGAGAAGGCCTCTCAGTGTTCTGTTCTTTCTGTCCCTTTGTCAGGTGAGCATTGGGACCCCACTTCTCTCCTTCTTTTGTGATGTCTGCCATGTTTGTCTACCCATCCCATTAGGAAGGCCCATTGTTTTTGTTTCGGTTCACCCAGCACCTCCACATAAGGATTGACCCCCCAGGAGGTGGAACCAAGGCTCGGTTCCCAATCACTGTCCCTCATCTGGAGACACCGCTGTGGCAAAAAGAAAAAAAAACACAAAAGTCCCCCTCTAAGCACAGGACATAAGGGTCTGACACAAATGTTCATCCTGTTGAAAAGATGGGTAATCTTTTCATCACTACCACCACTTACCTGTTAGATAGCTACGATATCCAATGATGAGGAGACAGACAATTTAGGCCCCACAAAATCTGTCAAGAGAATATAGCTGTCAGTTTGGGCTCCAGGAAATCTGTCAGTTTAGGCTCTGAGATACCTGTCAAGGAAAACATAACTGTCAGGTTGGGCCCCCTGAAATCTGGCAAAGTGAACATAGCTTTCAATATCGGCCCCCAAAATCTGTCAAGGATAATGTAGCTGTCATTAAGTCATGTGCTGCTACCCACTCTGCTTCACCACCACCGCTTGCAGCTACCCTTCCAATGCAGTATTCTAGGGGCAATCTACCCCAATACCAGCCTGCCTTGGGAGGTGGCTACTCTTCCATGGTGCCAGATGTCTTACAGCCCTCACAGCCTGCACTACTTGTAGTGGGTAGCAATTCCAGCTTTGATCTGGAAGTTCCAACCCCCATTGAGGCTTTGGTAACTGTCATGCCTACAAGGCGGGGCGAAGAGAGGACCCTGAAGACCCAAGATCTGGTTGCACTGCCTCTCTTCCTGCTTGGACCAGGGACACTAGAGGTAGACTGAGGAGAGTTCTCCAGAGAACACCGCCAGACTGCGCTGCATCTTTCACAGAACCTGCAACCTACTTATCCTTTCATTTGTAAGTTATGCCATTAAATAAATCTCCCTTTTAACTATGTGGAGTGGCCTTAATAATTTTACCAAAATCTGGTGCCAAATGTGGGGCAAATTCCAAAGGCCTGGGTGGCTCCCGCCCTCAGCTTCCTCCCCAGCTGGCAGGCACTTGAAGCTACAGGTTACTTCCTGCAGAGTTCTGTAAAACCAGAAAAAACCTACACGGTTCCATTCCTAAAAAGAAACTAATCCTGGGGCAAGTTTAGCCCCAGATGAGCGAAATTGCTGTGAATGGGGCTCCCTGAGTGCTGGCTCCCCACCCTAGCCTGAGGCTTCCACAGTTTCACCTAGTTAAAATAGACAGGGCACTGTCCCCAGTGGCGGGGTTTGCAGCCGTGCCTGCTGGCAGATCTATTGTCTATAGAGGCAGAGAGGGGCTTAGAGCAGCCTGGAAGTCTCCAGCCCCTGAAGCTCCAGGGGGTCACTGAAAAAACTGCGGCTGCCCATGCTCACTCTGCTGCCAGCCAAGGCATTCAACAGGACTTGCTTTAGCGCTATACCAATGCCTCCTTCTGGCTGAAAAGTCCTACTACACCCCCAGAACAGCGGAAAGGTAAGATAGACAATGTGAATATTTAATGGATAAAACACTAACTCTCCAGACACTATGTAAGAAAAAAAAGATTACCATTAACTGATAAGATAAGGTCCATGGATTCATGTGTTTCTGAGGAACATAAAAACTTCTTTGATTCCATGAAAAATCTGGAGTCCCTTACAAGAGAGGAGGTTCACTCCCTAGAATAGACCCTAGGTGCTCATTTGCAAGCCCTAAAAGAAACTCTCAGTAAACATGACAAGGGACCTAATAAGCAGAAGGACAAGACCATAGATGTTGGACCATCTCCAAATGGCTCTCATACAATGGCTTATCCTGTTATCATCCATGAGAAGCCAGCAGATGACACACACCCCGAGCCATATAATACATATACATTACAACCAATTTCAACAAGGGACTTTA
Organism: Peromyscus melanophrys; assembly: GCA_902168415.1. NCBI lineage: Eukaryota > Metazoa > Chordata > Mammalia > Rodentia > Cricetidae > Peromyscus > Peromyscus melanophrys. The sequence continues at coordinate 18,934 of CABHPR010153464.1, read as the reverse complement.
AAAATATAAAGAAAGTGGTAGTTACGTATGGGATTCACTCCACATATGTAAGACAGATGTTAAATTCGTGGTCTACCTCAAATAGATCATTCCAGATGACCGGCCCTGGATTCCCACCCCCATAGCTGATCTTTCCCTCATCTGAAAGGCAGCCAATGAGTCAGGCCCAGATTCCCCTGACTTTCAGCAGGTCCTTGCTCAATGGTCCATGCAGTCACAAACTTATTTTGATTGGTGCCATTTGCTTAAAGCTGTGTTGGAGCCTGCAGTCTTTCTTAGCTGGAACTCAGCCTATGAGGATCAGTCAGAATCCCAGGCCCAGACAAATATCTTACTTAATGTCCAGGTGACCTATGATATGCTCACAAGGCATGGGTAATATGTCCATCCTGTGTACCCTGCACAGATTGGTTTGAATGCCTATTTTCAACAGGTCTTGGGCCTGGCCCTCAAGGCCCTCAGAACCTGTACTCCCTGGGACCCCTCGACTTCCTTTTCCAATCTTATACAACAGCCCAGAGAACTCTTCACTGACTTCTTGGCCTGTGTCAATGAGGCAGTGGAGTGCAGAGTGGATGCAGGCCCCACTAGAGATGTGCTGATTAAACAACTGACTTGGGAGGGGCTCAATGCCTAAACCCATAATGCAGTTGCAGCCATGCCGAATGAGGACATACACAAATGGGTGCAGGCCACCCGAGATCCTGACCACAGCACCAGTCCCATTGCTGCTCTTACTGCCTTCCTGAATGCTCTCCTCACTGACAGGCAGTGTGCTAATGACACCCACAAGGGTCCCCAGGTAGGTAGAACTTGCTGGGGATGTGGCAAGCCAGGCCATTTGTGACATGACTGCCCCAGGGCAAAACCAATGACCTGATGCCCCAGATGCAATAAAGGATTTCATTGGGCAAAGGATTGCAAGTCACAGCCTGCTGAAACACCATCCCTTTAAACTCCAGGTAGGGCATTCCTCAGCCCTGCCAGTAAGAGGAGGCTCTAGTAATCCAAAAATCTACTGTACAATGCCCATTTTTCCACACTCCCCAATGCTAAACATCTGTCCTGATGGACAAGCTGTCAAAGGTTTGGTAGACATGTGTAGCATGAATCTTTAAAAGTTCTTATTAATAAAACCAAACCTGAACCAGTTATTGGGGTGAACACTGAAAGGTCAGAGAGACAGAATAAGCCACAGCTACCCTCACCTGGCCAACTTCTCGGCTGGTCTTGTTTCCTCAGACTGGAAGCCACTCTATGTCCTCATATCCAAATGACTCTCAGCTGAACTGCTGCTAGAAGCCTGAATGCTTAACCAGGCCAAATGCTTCTTCAGGCCAAATGCCTCTCCAGGGCAAATGCCTCTAGTTTCTGGTCCTCACACCTTATATACCTTTCTGCTTTCTACCACCACTCCCTGGGATTAAAGGTGTGGGTCACCAAGCCTGGCCGTTTCCAATGTGGCCTTGAACTCACAGAGATCCAGAGGGATTTCTGTCTCTGGAATGCTAGGATTAAAGGCGTGTGCTACCACTGCCTATCCTCATGTTTAATTTTGTGGCTGTTCTGTCTCTGACCCCAGATAAGTTTATTAAGGTACACAATAATTTGGGGAACACAATACCACCACAGACATGAATGTGGATGCTACCATTTTAAATAAGACTGAGGTACTTGACTTCCCTCGTTGGAAGTTTAAGCCCAACCTCCCCATCAGTGGTGTGGGAGGCCAACAAGATTCTAAGATGAGCACTCACCAGTCCATTGGAAGGACCTTGATGGCAATCAGGAGCCATCCACCCTATCATTACCAAAGTACCTAGGAACCTGTGGGGCAGAGATATTTTAGAGGATATAGGTATTGTTCTAACTACAGATGACAGGGTCTTTTTTTTAGACAAGGGTCTCTCTGTGTAGATTTGATGCCTGTCCTGGATCTCACTCTGTAGACCAGGCTGGCCTTGAACTCACAGAGATCTGCCTGTCTCTGCCTACCAAGTACTGGGATTAAAGGCATGCACCAACAGTGCCTGGCAACAGGGTCTTTTTGATGACAATAATGTCCATGAAAAGGTAGGTCTTGTGCTCTACAACATTGCACAAGATCTGCACCTCCAATTCTTTTTCTTTTTTTTTTCTTTTTTTTTGTTTTTGTTTTTGGAGACAGGGTTTCTCTGTGTAGCTTTGTACCTTTCCTGGAACTCACTTGGTAGCCCAGGCTGGCCTCGAACTCACAGAGATCTGCCTGGCTCTGCCTCCCGAGTGCTGGGATTAAAGGTGTGCGCCACCACCACCTGGCAAAAGTCATTTAGTTCTTTTTTTTTTTTTTTTTGAACCCAGGGCCTCGTGCTTGCTAGGCAAGCACTCTACTACTGAGCTAAATCCCCAACCCCTTGCACCTCCAATTCTAAGGATGAATGTCCCCATGAGATCCACCACCATTGAGCCCCCAGCCCCATTCCCTTGATGTGGCTCTCAGATCAAGAAATACAGGCACAACAGTGGCCTATAATTGAATGCAAGCTGTCAATCCTGAAGGAATTATTTGCAGAACAATTAAAGATGGGACACATCGAGCTGTCCACAAGTAAACATAATAACCCCATATTTGTTATCCCCAAGAAATCTTGACACTACTACCTCCTAAAGGATCTTTGTGTAGTTTGACTCTTTATTGTTTGAAAAGACTTGTCATGATATAAAGATGCTGTTTGATCCCTCCTGGATTTCACTTATGTTTTAATTGGCAGGGTGGTGCCTTTTGATCTTTCTCCTTTTTAAGTGTCTCTTACAGTGCATCTGACAACAACAGGCAGCCACTAAGGAGACTCTATGGGTGTTAATTGTTCTTAGACATCCAATTCATGGCCCTCCACAGGAGGTTTTGCATGCCTGGCTTTCTGAAATTCAAAAGGCTACTGCCTGATACTCTCCATGCAGGATGACTCCCCAGAGATGGACACTCTTGAAGGGCTGGTAGTCAAAGATGGGTAAGAGCCTGTTTGGCAAATTAAACTAAGACAGGCACAGTCCAGTTGCTGAGCCCCCCTGCCCTCCCCACGAGGCAGAGTCAACAAGACAGAATCAAAGAACTCTGCCTCCTACTGAGTACTCATGTAATAAAATAAAAGGATGGATATGTAGTAGGACATGCCACAGCATCAGGGAAATTGGCTCAGACCAGTTGCCAAGGCATGCACATAATGTACTCCTTAAGAGCCAACCTGGAGTCTGCCTGAGGGCTAAGGAGCAGGAGATGTCAGAGTTCCTGGTCACTGTCAGAGGTCCTGATCATGCAGAGTCTGCCTGAAGGCCTAGCAACAGTTGATGTCAGAGTTCCTGATCATGATCAGCCAATGAAGGATTACAACACAGACTGGGTACTGGGAAGAGGGTATATAAAGCCTTCCCTGTTATTGAATAAAGGAGTTCTTTATTTGCCTTCAACTGACTCGAGTGTTGCTGTTGTTGATGATGCCTTCTCACTCCCTCCTCTGAGGGAGCTGTTAGAATCCAACCAACAAGGTGGGGCAGATTTAAGATGGTTTCCATATGATAAGACCCTATTTTAGTAAGAGTGGGGAGAACAGCTGATTCAGGAATACAAATAATAACTCCTGGAGCATTGCTGTATCCTCTATATTCTGAAGATATAGAGTTCTGTTATGTTGTTATTTTGAGGAAAGGAGAAGGTCTATAGAGTCATGGCTGTTCTGGCACTCTTTATGTAGAACAGGATTATAGTAAAAACACAGAGATCTACCTAGTATGCCTCCTGGGTACTGGGATTATAGGTGTGCATTACCATATGTGTGAGAAGAACTCATCCACAGTACATTGGATACTCTATTTGCTGTCCATAGTGCTCTGAAACAATTATCCAATGAAATTATGGAAGGAAAATTCCAAGGAGATTATGAACCCAATGTGTGGATTATTGAATAAGAAACAGACTGCATGCTAGGGGATCCTCTAAATTCTGAGACAGCATTAGGCATGAAAACTTCTGGAGCAGGTTTGTAGAAAGTACATCAGAATGGTTTTGCTGGGTTTAGGAGAGTAGCAATGCTCTGGAGGCAGACGTAGATGATCTATAGCTCAAAGGTGGTCTGGCAACCATGGCCAGACTCAGAATTAAAAGTCAAGACAAAAGAAAACAAAACCCAATATCTGGAGAACCCTAAAATGCCAAGGAAAGCAATATTCTACATGGGTTATTTCAAACTGATCTTTGATGGGGTGGCATCGGAAGGAGTGAACACAGGGATCTATGGTTGAGTGTGAGGAATGGTGCAGAAGAGGGTGAGTGATTACCTATCTTGCAGGAAGCCTTTGTTGGATCCACCAAAATGAATGAAAGAAGCTGGGAGGAATACACCTGTCTTTCTACTACTTGACAATTAGATGTTGGAGATGTGAATTTCAAGGCCATCCTCAGATACACAGATGGGGATTTCTTAGACATTCTGGGCCACAGAAGATGTTATTTCAATACAATATAAACACACAAAATTCCTAGTTCACATTAGGAATTCAGGATGTCTAAAACACAAAGGTGTAAGTGACTTATTCATTGTAGTTTTCCTTTTTACATTTTTCATTGTTTTTTTCTTTACAGGCATATCTCTAGTTTTTATTCATAGGCTATCTGAATGTAGTGTGGAAATGTAACTCAGATCCTTGTACAACTTAGGTAAGTGTTCTAACAAAGAACTATGCCCCAGACCCTTCAACTGGTCTTTTAAGACATGGTGATCTCTAGCCATGCATGACTTGGAAGAAACTACTCCTTCTTCAAGCTCCACAGTGATGGGCTGACAAACCTTTGTTTTACATGATGCAATCCTCACTTCTTCCTTATTCCCGGTCATCTGCTGTTTTCTCTCTTTCATTTCTCAATCTGCCAGGATCTCCTGTGGCCTTGAACTACAACATCACAGGAATCCATTTCATAGCATTTCTCTTCCCAGGCCTCACAGTGGTGGGATTACATTTTTACAGGGCAACTGGTTTCTTGGCTTGCTGTGGAATAATTTTGATGCACAAGAACTGTATGAAATTAGGGTCATCCCATTCTTTTCTAACTGTTTTGAGGATTGTTCTCATGACACTGTCCACATAAGTATGTACTGGTGGGTGCTGTTGACATCATACACTTGCATTCCTCATCCCTTTTACCTTACACTACAAATGCATATCCCACATGTGGCTTTGAAGACTGAACTGAACAAAACACTTAGATCCACTTTGAGATTTCTCAATTAATACATAGAGGCTTATATAAATTAAAAACTGGACCCATCGCTGACCCAGTGGCATCCAGCAGAGTAGATTCTTGCAGGCAGGCGTCCCCACCAACACCCCGGATCGGACCCTGCAATCTACAAGAAGCTCTCCCTACCCCCAAACCTCCCATCTCTCTATGACCTCAGCAGTTCCCTGAGACACACAATCAGCCAGCTCTGATTGGATCATGAGGTGAGTGACTCTTCTCCCACCCAGTGAGTCCTGCCTCTAGGACATAGGCCCCAAGGCACAATCTGTGCCCCCCAACCCAAGCATCACTGCCCCAGTTGCAGGCCAGCAAGGAAGACTCCTGCAGGCAGATCTCCCCACCAACACCCCTAAACAGACCATGCAATCTGTAAGACACACTTCCTATGCTAAACCTACCCATCCCCCTATGGCCTCAGAAGCTCCCTGAGACACAGAATTACTAGCTCCAATTAGACCAAGAGCTCTGGTTGGACCAAGAATGGGCCCCTGGGACACAGACACAACAAGCACAGATTGGACCAAGAGTAGCTCCTTCAGACACAGACACCTCTTTCACCTATTGGAGGAAGAAATGGGTAGACACCAGTGCAAAAATACATACAACAATAAAGAGCAGTATGGCATCACCAGAACCTAGCAGTTCCATAAAAGCAAGACCTGAACATTACAATGTAGAAGAAGCAGAATAAGCAACCTTAAAAATAACTTTATGCAGAGAAGCTAGCTAACAAGGAAGACCCTAAGAGAGATGCATGGATCATCCTGGGAAAGGGAAATAAATGAGAACTCCATGCATAAACTGGTGCTGAAGGGGGGGGGAGTAGCAGGTAAAGAATGGGGTATGAGAACATGAGGGAATGGGATGGTCACGCTGGAAGATTAACAGAGTGGAAGAGCAATGAAAGATATACCATGGTAGAGGGGGACATCATGGGGACAGAGAGAAAGCAGGTGCTAGGGAAGTTTCCAAGAATACACAGGGATGACCCCAGCTTAGATCAGTAGCAATAGTGGAGAGGGTGCCTGAATTGGCTTACCCCAGTAATCAGATTGGTGAATATCTTAAATGTCATCATAGAGCCTTTATCCAGTAACTAATGGAAGCAGTCAGAGAACTACAGCCAAGTACCAAGCTGAGCTCCAGGAGTCTGGTAGAAGAAAGAGAAGAAGTATTAAATGAATAAGGGGCATTAAGATCATGATAGGGAAATCTATAGAGACAACCAAACTAAGCTAGTGGGAACTCATGAACTTTAGGCCAACAGCTGTGGAGCCTCCATGGGACTCAACTAGGCCCTCTGCATAAGTGAGACAGTTGTATACCTTGATCTGCTTAAGGAGCCCCTTGGCATTGGATCAGGATCCATCCCTGGTACATGAGCTGGTTTTCTGGAGCCCACTATCTATGGTTAGACACCTTGTACAGCCTTGATGTAGGGAGAGAGGCTTGGATCTGCTTCAATTGAATTTACCATGCCCTGCTGGCTCCCCAAGGGAAGCCTCCCCTTGTCAGAGGAGGGAATGAGGGATGGGTTGCAGGAGAAGGCTGGAGGATGGGATGAGGGAAGAGAGGGGGAAATCTGTGGTTGGTATGTAAAATGAATAAACAATTCTTAATAAAAAAGAAAGAGAATAACTTTATGAAGATGATAAAGGCCTTTAAAGAAAAAAATAAAAATTCCCTTAAAGAAATTGAGGAAAAAAACAAAAAATTGGAAGAAATCAATAAATCCTTTAAAGAAAAAGCAATTAAACTGGTGAAGGAAACAATTCAAGACCTGAAAATTGAAAAAGAAACAATGAAGAAGACATGAACTGAGGGGATGCTGGAAATAGAAAATTTGAGTAAATGAACAAGAACTACAGATGCAGGTGTAACCAACAGACTACAATAGATGGATGGGAGAATCTCTGGCATGAAGGATACAATAGAGGAAATAGAATTATAAGTCAAAGAAAACAGTAAAGCCAAAAAAAAGTCATAATACAAAATGTCCAGGTATTGTGGGATACTATGAAAATGCCAAACCAAAGAATAATAAGGATAAAAGAAGGAGAAGAGTACCAACTCAAAGGCACAGAAAGTATATTCAACAAAACCATAGAAGAAAACTTTCCCTACTTAAAGAATGAAATACCTATGAAGATACAAGAAAGCTACAGAACACAACGTAGACTAGACCCCCCCAAAAAGTCCCCTTGCCAAAAAAGAGTCAAATCACTAAACATAAAGAATAAACAATGAACCAGGCAGTGGTGGCACACGCATTTAATCCCAGCACTCGGGAGGCAGAGGAAGGTGGATCTTTGTGAGTTCGAGGCCAGCCTGGTCTACAGAGCGAGATCCAGGACAGGCACAAAGCTACACAGAGAAACCCTGTCTCGAAAAACAAAAAAAAAAAAAGGAATAAAGAATGAATATTAAGAGAAGCAAAGGAAAAAGGCCAAGTGACTTGTAAAGGCAGACCCATCAGAATAAAACCTGACTTCTCAATGGAGACTCTGAAAGTCAAAAAGTCCTGGGCAGACATAACACAGACACTGAGAGACTAAGCGTGCCAGCCCAGACTATTGTAAAGCAATAAATCCACAAGAGTCTGTTTAAGAAGTATTAGGGAAGCCTGAACTAGTCGTCGCTGGAAACTGGTTGCTTTTGACGAACGGAGATGGAAAGCTACCCGACCCATACAGATATCCCACCATGGGTGGAAATTCCTGAAGATCTACAAGATCCAGAAGTATTCCAAGTCCAGACTCCGCTGCTAAATTCTCTGTTTGGCCCGCAGGGATCTGGAATCCCTTACATCGAGCCGGTGAGCCAGGCCATGTTTGAGCTGAAGACTCTGGAATCTTCCGAACTCACCGAGGTCTTAGTTTATGGCTCTCACAACAACAAGCTTCGGGCCAAATGGATGTTTCAATCCATGGCTGAGAGGTACTGCCTGCGCCAGGAGAGAGGAATGCTCAAGCTGGAGGAAGCCATGAAGACCCTGGAACTAGGCCAGTGTTGAGAGTGAAGCCAGTTTCCAGAGTATTGGAGTGGTTCTGGCGTGGTTTCCAACTTGGTTATAGCCTTTATCGTCTAACGAGATATTTCTGGATCCCAGCTTTGCAGTGAGTTCTGATGAGAATATCTCTTTCCAAGGTTGCCAATAAATAGTGAAATTTAAATAATCAAATAGTTTCTTGATGCTGTATCTAATGGATTGAAGGTCACAGTTTTAGAGCAGATGCACCACGAAGGTGTGATCCTTAAGCTTAACCCTTCGGGCTTGTCACTGAACTGAAATCCTAGGGAAGTATGCACCATACTGTCTGGAACTCACCCGTAATATCATTAAGAACAATAGCTCTAAAAGGCACTGATGTAAAATAACACTAGAGCACGCCATCATTAAAATACGGAAGAGCCCTTTCCAGTGCACCTTTGTATGCTTGTAAATGCCTTAACAGAATACAGCTTGTGGAATCTTTAAAAAAAAAAGTATTAGGGAAATATATTAAGTTAAATTGAGGAAATACACTCACTAATACAGAATGAAATAGACAGCTAAAGTAGTCCTCTAATGGGACCTGGAGCAAATCCACCTTGCAGGCAGGCAGCAGGGAGAAGGGGCATGTGACCATCCTTTTATTGCTTTCAAGAGGTCACTTGCAACAACAAAAAGAAGCACCACCTCCTTGGGGTCCTGCAGCCCAAGGTCATGGGAAGAGCAAATACCATTGTATTTCCCCCCTTTGTCTAAATAAGAAGGTTCTAAACTTAAGGCAAACTATATACAGTAAGAATGATTATCAAGTATTGTCCAGGAAAAAAAAAACAAATGATAATAACATAAAGAAAAATGGAAATACAACCAACAAGAATAACATCAAACAAGAAAGACATGATAAACACCCAGAAATATCCAGAACATAGGTAAATGGCAAATTGCTGAGACACTCCAATAGCTTTCCTATCTTCAAGATTCTAACTCAATAATCTACCTCAATAATCTACCTCAAATCTATATCCTCTTTTTTCTTTTTCTTTTTTTCAACAAGATCCCTGAATCTAATCTCCTTTGTTAATTTTATTTCTTTTTTTGACCATTAACAATTAACAACTTGTAACCAACCATTCTAAACAATGACAATATCCATAACTCAAATGACCAAAATCTACCCATCCCACCTCTTGAGAATGTGGGTGTTGTTTTCTTAAAATTACTTCTTGCTGTCTGGGGGCAAAGGCATCTTTAGAGGATCCTGAAAAGAAAATTTTTGGGTTAATCATCAAGTCCTAAGACAGATGTATCATTTGTTGTCCAGTCTCTGCATAATGCAAAAGTGCAGGGCTTATCTCAAGTCCTTGTTTGAGTAGTCTTTGAAGGTGGGTCTATAGTGGTATTTTATTTGTGCTGAAATGTGATTTTATTTGTATGTTAATAAAGTTGCCTAGGGGTCAGAGCTATTAGCAAGCCATAGCGAAAGCCGGTTGTGGTGGTGCACACCACCGGTAGGGTTTGCTGGAGGAGGTGCACACCTTTAATCCCAGCACTTGGTAGACAGAACTAGGTAAATCTCTGTGTGTTCAAAGATACAGCCAGCATTGGAGATACACGCTCCAATGTGTGTCTGGTGGTCTGTACAGACAGGCAGTGACGAGGCAGTCACGTGGTTGGGTTTACAACCAATGGGAAAACAGAACACAGAGTCTATTTAAAGACAAACAGACAGGAAGTAGCTCCCTTTTCGGAGAGGTCTCCTGGCGGAAGACGCTAGCTGGCAGCAGGTGGGTAAGGCTCTTAGCTCTGACCTCTTGGGCTTTTATCTTTACATTGGCTCTGTGTTTCTTATTTAAAAAGACGGTTGGTTACATCTACATTGGGTCATCTCAGCTAGCCATCTTGAAATTGTCCTGAGCAGTTTGTAATACAAAGTTGATCTTTCAGTGGTGTTAATCAGCTTAATCACCTTATCATATAGTCCATATGGAATCTTGTCCATGTGGGATCATCATTGTGGCATCCTGTTATCCTTTTGAAGGTGTCAAAGTTGCTGTTAGGCGTGGTCATGGTTGCCTGCAGAAATTTTTTTCTTTTCTTTTCTTTTTTCTTTCTTTTTTTTGTGCCTCCTTTGTGGTTTGGAGCAATATTAATTGTATCTGTGGCAGAATTGTGTCTCACAGCCAGTCCCAAGTTCCATTCTTCACCAAGATATTCTTTGATTTCAAATCTCTGTGAGCAATAGTTGGTTTTCCTAGGGCACCAACAATCTCCATGTGAAAATGGACAAGACCAATTGCTGTGGAGAGAGCAAAATCAAAAAGGGATCCATGCTCATGGTAATCTGACACCAGCAACAGCTGAGTCCGTGTGCCATTGTTTTGTGGTCTGCTGCTATAAATCCTAGGATTTTTATGGCATAACATCACAATCTGATAAATCTCTATCTCTTGCATTCTTCCTTAGAAGAGAACATCTTTACAACAACTTCTCCCCACCATTTGTCTCACCAAATTTCTCCCAACTGACATTTGTCAGTGCTTTTTTGTAACACGATGGTCTTGGCAATTGCTCTCTGAAGAAGTAGCGGTAAACCCTTCATCCCCAGTAGCAAACCACCAACACCATGAGAAACAGCCGGCAAGTCAGAGCTGCCTCCATGGTCTTGCTGCCACAGTTTGTGGCCTGGGCCCAGCAGCAGCTTCTCCTCAACAAGTCTCCTAGACTGGCCTCAAACTTGGGATCCTCCTGCTTCGGCCTCCTTGAGCAAATCCTACTGGTATGTGCCACCACAACCGGCTACTTGCAGCTCAGGCCTGAGCTGGGGCCCTCAAAGCAACAGGCAAGTGGCTTTTTCAAGAATTTGTACCATGAAAGTTGGGCTCCAGATTTAAGATGGATCTTAAAAGGTCTTATTAGTAAAACCAAACACAGAACCAGGTGTTAGGGTGAATGATGAAAGATCAGAGAAACAAGCTACAACTAACCTCACCTCACCAATTTCTCATCTGATCTTGTTTCCTCAAATTGGAAGTCTCCTCATCCAAATGGATCTCAGCTGAACTGCTGCTAAAAGCCTAAAAACTTAGCTGGCCTAGTTCCTGGTCCTCATGCCTTATATTCCTTTCTGCTTCCTGCCATCACTTCCTGGGATTAAACGTGTATGTCACCATGCCTGGTGGTTTCCATTGTGGCCTTGAACTCACAGGGATCGGGATGGATCTGTGCCTCCCAAGTGATATAGGATTAAAGGTTTGTATGTGTGCCACCATTTTCGGGCCTCTGTGTGTGTCTAGTGGCTGTTCTGTTCTCTGACCCCAGATAAGTTTACTAGGTTGTACAATTTATTGGGGGACACAATATCACCACATTTGAGTACTTATATGTTCTAGCTAAGATATGTGAAGACTGTAACTGTAACTATCTAGTCTTCCACTCTATGACAGACCTGAGAAGGAAAATAATAATACCTGAGAAAACAGAAAATGCAAGCAAGCAATTTAAGAAATCATTATCAGACTAGACAGATATAGCTGGCAGCCTGGAAAATCACCCAAAGTTTCTCAGCATCATTGGAGCATTCAATTTGGCTACAGCCCTAGAATATTTGTGGGACTATTTTCAGAAGCAGGGATATTGAAAGACCATCTTACCTCATCTTGGCAGAATTCAGTAGTCGCCTTTCCTTGTGTCCTGCTCATCCTGAAAGGACAGCACTCATACTGTCAGCAGTCAAGGCAAGGGCAGTTCTTTGCCCAGCAGGCTATTTTGTGCCAAGAAGAAGACAACTTCCAAATGCAGTGGCTTAGAAGCCCAACATTCTCTCAGGATCAGATTGGTGCTTCCAGGAGCAACTGTGTCTCATATCAATAGAATTCTAAGTTATCAAAACATTTAAATGTCATATTCTCTAGGTGTATAAAATGTTTGAAGGTTACCTATCTATCTGACATGTTTCTGTAAATCTGGATAACCTAACTAACATATCTATAATAAATGAGAAGCATGGATGACTGTATATCTGTAAGTCTTATCTACCTAAATAACTTTAAGGACTAAGGCTTCACATTAACAAGGTAAATAGTCTGTAAGCAGATGTACTTCCTATACCTGTTCTGAAGCAACTTCTTCCCCACCCAGCCAAGCTGAGTCAGCCTACCGGAGAGGTGTTCCTTGCCTCTCTAGAGTGCTCTAATGACATGGCAAGAGCACTCACAGACATGGTTAACCAATTTTATCCTGAGTTACTAGATATACTTATAGGCGAAAGTCACCCTGACAATCGCTTTTGCTACAACTATTAGTTATGAATGTTGTCCATCCTATGTATATGAACTGGAGACTAGACTTTATCTTTGCCATGTGAGTGCCACTTAAAGCAATAAATCCACAGGAGTCTGTTTAAGAAGTTATTAAAGTAACTTGAGGAAATATACTCACGAATACAGAACAGAGTAGACAGCTGAAGTCATCCTCTGATCCAACTGGGAACATATCCACCTCACAGGCAGGCTGCAGGATAAAGGGCAAGTGACCCTTCTCCATTTCCTTTTAAGAGGTCATGTACAACAACAAAAAGCACCTTCAACTCTGGGCCCTGTAGCTCAAGATCATGGGCAGAGCAAATACCACTTCAATACTATTCTCAGCAAGACTTTCAAACACCATAGATGGAGTGCACAAGATATTCCAAGACAAAACCAAATTTAAACAATCTTTATCCACAAATCCAGTCATATAGAAAGATCTAAAAAGAAAAATCCAACCTAAGGAAGGTAGATTCACCCATAAAAACACAGGCAATAGATGACCCCATGGTAGCAAATCCCATGAAGGGAAATAATACACACTCACTACCACCAAAAGATAACAGGAATTAACCATCCCCGGTCATTGATATCCCTTAATATCAATGTACTCAATTTGCCTATAAAAAGACACAGGCTAATAGAATGGATACAAAAACAGGACCCATCTTTCTGCTGCACACAAGAAACATATCTCAACTTCAAAGACAGACACTACCTCAGAGTAAAAGGCTTAGAAAAGACTTTCCATTTGTGGCCATAAGAAGCAAGCTGGCATAGCTATACTAATATCTAATAAAATAGACTTCAAACTAAAATTAATCAAAAGAGATAGGGAAGACCATTACATATTCATCACAGGAAAAATCCACCAAGATGAAGTGTCAATGCTGAACATCGGTGCACCAAATACAAGGGCACCTACATAGGTAAAAAAAATTAATAAAAGTTAAATCACATATCGAACACCACACACTAAGAGTGGGAGACTTCAACACCTCACATTCACCAATAGAATGGTCTGCTAGCCAAGAACTTAATAGAGAAATAAAAGACATAACAAATGTTGTGACTCAAACGGACAGAATAGATATGTACAGAACATTCCACCCTGACACAAGAGAATATAACTTCTTCTCAGCACCCTATGGAACCATCTCTGTAATTGACCACATACTTGGTCACAAAGCAAATCTCAACAGATACAAAAAAATTGAAATAACCTCTATTTTATCGTACCACTATGCCTTAAGGTTAGAATTCAAAAACAACACAGATTACAGAGCCTACAAACTCATGGAAACTGAATAATGCTCAACTAAATAAACACTGGGTTGAGGACAAAATAAAGAAAGAAAGCAAAGACTTCCAAGAATACAATGAAAATGAATGTTCAACATACCCAAACTTATGGGACACTATGAAAGCAGTGCTAAGAGGAAAATTCATAGCTCTAAATGCCCACATAAAGAAGTTTGAGAAATCTCACACTAGTGACTTAATGACACACCTGAAAGTGGTAGAAAAAAAAGAAGAAAACATACCCAGGATGAGTAGATGCCAGGAAATAATCAAATTGAGGTCTGAAATCAATAAAATAGAAAGAAAGAGAGCAGTAAAAAGAATCAATAAAACAAGGAGCTAGTTCATTGATAAAGTCAACAAGTTAGACAAACCCTTATCCTAAATACCTAAAAGGCAGAGAGAGGAAACACAAATTAACAAAATTAGAAATGAAAAGGGAGACATAAGAATTGACAACAAGGAAACCAGAGAACCATCAGGTCATACTTCAAAAAGCTGTACTCCACAAAATTGGAAAATCAAAAGAAATGAACAATTTTCTGGATAGATATCATATACCCAAAATAAATCAAGACAAGATTAAAAAAAAAAGTCCAAGGCCAGATGGTTTCAGTGTAGAATTCTACCAGAATTTCAAGGAAGATTTAATACTGATACTCTTCAAATTGTTCCACACAGTAGAAACAGAAGGATCATTACCAAACACTTTTTATGAGGCTACAATCTCCCTGATACCCAAACCACACAAAGATGCAACAAAGAAAGATAATTATAGACCAATCTCCGTCATAAACATTGATGCAAAAATAATCAATAAAATACCGACAAACTGATTCCAAGAACACATAAAAAAAAATTACCCACCATGATCAAGTAGGCTTTATCCCAGAGAAGCAGGCATGGTTCAACATACAAAACTCTGTCAATGTAATCCATCATATAAACAAACTGAAAGAAAAAAACCCACATGAGCCGGGCGGTGGTGGTGCAAGCCTTTAATCCTAGCACTCGGGAGGCAGAGCCAGGCAGATCTCCGTGAGTTCGAGGCCAGCCTGGGCTACCAAGTGAGTTCCAGGAGAGGTGCAAAGCTACACAGAGAAACCCTGTCTCGAAAAACCAAAAAAAAAAAACAAACCACATGATCATTTAATTAGATACTGAAAATTCTTTGACAGAATCCAATAACCCTTCATGATTAAAGTACTGGAGAGATCAGGATTAGAAGCAACATACCTAGACATAATAAAGGCAATTTACAGCAATGCCTCAAAAAACATTTACTCAACTTCATATGGAAAAAGAAAACATAGAGGATAGTTAAAAAAATAATCTTGTATGGTAATAGAAATTTTGGAGATATCACCATCCCCAATTTCAAGCTGTGATACAGAGCTATAGTAATAAAAAAAAAAACACATATTATTGGTACAAGGAGAGAAAGGTAGATCAATGGAATTTAATGGAAGATTCATATATAATTCCACACATGAATGATATAGACACCTAATTCTATATCAAAGATGTCAAAATTATACAGTGGGAACAAGAAAGTATCTCCAACATATGTTGCTGGTATAACTGGATGTGAACATGTACAAGAATGAAAATAGATCCATATCTAGTGCACATTTTTTTAAATACAAGTTAGTACATTAAGTTGGGTTAGAGTGCAGTACAGTGATATTTAGTAAAAGACAATTAGTGTGTATTATTAATGAAACCCAGAGAGTATAATTAAAACTAATTTATTGTTATATGACATAGTGAAAAAGAAAAGGAAATAGAGTGGGTACTCCATTAAGAACATGAAGGCACACCTTACATCTGAGTATTTAACATCAAGATCTCAGGTAGAGTTAGATTCAATGTGAGGACTTTTGCCTCAGCACTTAGATGTGTGCACAGTGCCTCCTATCTGGCTACTCTGGTTTGTAATTCCCTGCATTCTCCAAAACTTTCTTCATAGAAGATGGTGTCTGTACTGAATATTTTAAAATTTGTGTGAACATAAACCAAATACCCAAGCAATGGAAGGTAAAGAGGGGAAGACAATGAGATAAATGACTCCTGTTCATTTTGATATAACAAGTCAGGGACTACAATGCCCTTGGTCACACTAGATAGGGTAGCATCCTGACCGTGTATGAAAACATGAGTTCAATGACTGAGCAGGGCATCAGAGAAAAGCATCTGTAATTTTATAACTACCATGTAGGGTAAAGCCACTGGTCACCACATCCTGACAGAAGCACACTTGGGGATGCAGGTATGTTTTAATAATTCTACAAGACACCTATCCACATGGTCCTATTATTCTTCATCAAGTCATGCAACATAATTAATTCCAATGAATAACATTTTTTCCTGATGTATCAAACAGTGTCTGAAACCACAGGTTCTTGAACACCTAACTGAAAGTTCTATTTCTGAGACTTTCATTTCTCAGTTTCTTGGTTCAACCAATTCCTGTTTATGACAAACAAGGACAAAGTCTGGTCTTCCCATCAAAGACACAGCGCTGTAAACATTTGCAGCAAGCCTTTGTGGCAAACTGGATAACTTTGGGCTCTCTTTTGACTCTGAGTGTATTCAGAAGATCAAGACACACATTTGCAAATTTGTTGACTAAGACATGACCCTGATCATCATAGCACTCCAGTGGGGCAGGGTAGAACTCCTCAGTTAACTTGTTTAGATTGGCCAGGCTTTGCAGAAGGTCCTTCAGGGCAGACATGGAAATGACAGTGTCATAGAAATTTACACTGGTTAGCTGGAGGCACTGGCTCAGAGCAGGCAGGAGAGCACCGTGTTCAGAGTCTCTGATACAGCAGTGCCTTATCTGCAGAGTTTGCAGAGTGTCTGCTACACTCCTGAGGAGAACTTGCAGAGCTGTAGGACATAAGTTGAACAATGAAACACCAAAGAGGACCAGGTGTCTTAGCTGAAAAAGCCCCTGACACTGAGACAGATGCTTCAAGCCTGAAGGTGAGAACTTGCGCAGTTTGATGGACAGAGACTCCAAGGGGGTCTTCAGGCATCTAAGGAAAGAACAAGAGTTTAGTTCTGTCTCATGGTCTGGGAGGACATTTTAGTTTTGACACTACTACAGAGAAAATGTCTTAGTTTAGTTTACTATTGTTATGATAAAACATCATCACCCAAAGCAATTGGGAGAGTAAAGGATTTATTGGTTTTATGATTAAAAATACAAATCCATAATCCATCACTGAAGGAACACAGAGCAGGAATTCACACAGGGCAACAACCTGGAAGCAGGAAATATTCAGAGAGGCCATGCAGAAATGCTGCTTATTGGCTTGTTCTCCATGTCTTATTGAGCTTACATTATGGAAAATAAAAGACAACCAACCCAGGGAAGGTGACACTCACAATAGTTAGGGCCCTCATGCATCAATCAATAATAACAAAACTGCTATACAGGCTTGCCTATAGACCAATATCTTAAGACATTTTCTGATTTTGGGTATCTACTTCTCAAGTGAGCTTAGCTTGTGTCAATTTGATGTACAGTTAGCCAGCACAGGGTTCCACAAAGTAAGGTCAGTGTGTTCTTATATGGACCAGAACACCCAACATACAGCCTGTTGGTGACTCCTCACTAGAGTCACAACATTGCCTTCTGACGTCTATCACCATCACAATTGCTATGCTCAGAACTGACCCATACAGCTTCTCATTCCCAATATGCCAGAGAACTAGTGATGGCATTATAACCTAGAAGGGAAGGTAAATGAGCACTAATCCTGAATGATTCTGACAATGTCTTTGCCTGTGTCTTGCAGAATCCAGTACAGTTCCACCTTCCCTGCACAGCCCATGTCCCCCTTTTCTGCATCAGTCCCTGAAGTCGGCTTTACCACCAATTTTATTTCTACTAAGCAAAAATATGATCACAACATCTGTCCCTCCATTGTGAATTAAAAGCTGACAGAGGTTTCCCATGGGAACAACATAGCTCTTGTTCAAAAAGATATAAGGACAGAGATCCCAAGGGAAACTCTGCATGTATGGTACCTCAATGCCCAAGGAACCACTACTCTGTCCTGTTTCCTCCTATCAGTGTTGTCTAGACCCCAAAGAAGAATACATAAAACACATTAAGATGCTATTTAAGCCACACAGTGTGCCTATTACTAAGAAAGATCTCTTCAAAATCTCTAAAAACATATTAGCATTTTATTGGTGAGTGGTCAGTGAAGCAACTGTGCATATGACCCACTTAAGATGGTATCCAGACCATTCTCAGATATTGTGATAAACAAATAGCTGTGAAAGTCACAGTGACTAGTTGATCTCAGGTGCTCACTAATCTCTAATGTAGCAGAGGAAAATTTGCTGTGGTAGCCAAAACAGCTCCCTCTCCTTCCTTACCTGAACAACTGCTTCATGTGCTCACTGGTAAAGTAGGAATCATTGATGAGGAGATGCTGAAGACATTTGAGTTTGGAGATTTGAGCAATGAACCTTGCAGTATACTTCTTTACTTCTTCCAAGGTATAAATAGCTTTGTTGGTGTGAACTGAAATGCGTGCTAGATGGAGTATGCACAAATTTCTCATCTGGCCAAAGAAATGTGCAAAACGACTCAGCGCTCTTGGAGTCCAGCGTATGGATAAATGCAATTCCTCAATGTAGTATGGCTTGAAAGTATTCAAAACCATCATGAAAACCTGCTCAGGAGCATTACAGATTATCATCTTCAAACAGCACAGTTGCACAGCACCTTGTTGCTGCTGGGCCCACTGCAGCAAGTATGCTTGCTCTTTATCTAGGGCAACATTTAAGTAAAAATCAGTGACCACCTTCAAACGCTGCCTCAGGGCATATCTAGGTAGGTCATTCTCTTTTTGCTCCTTACTCAATGTCCCTATTGAGCTCTCTCCATATTCTATGCCAGGCCATACATCCCAGAAGACATGGTGCACTTTCCTCAGGTCCAGGGCTCGAAGCTTCGACCTTCTGTGAGAGAAAAAGTTGGCAGTGTGACAACGAAAGATCAGAAGTACAATAGAGTCAGCTGTCATTCCACTTCTCTAA